>CM053036.1:183862876-184032876 GCA_028564925.1 Lithobates sylvaticus
AGGAGAAGAAGAAGAAGCAGAAGCAGCAGAAGCAGCAGAAGCAGAAGGCGATGGTGACAGAAGCCCGGCCACCGCTAGTAAAAGACCGGCACGAAGAACAGCAGAGCGGGACAAGACCCCCGAAGTCGGAACAAGACCCCCAGACGGTGGCGGCGACAAACGTGAAAGCCAGGCTCCTCCGCTAGCAAAAGAGCTAGCAGAAGATAGTGGAGGAGTCCGGCGAGAAGACCCCCCAAGACAGAAGAAGACCCCCGGAGCTGTGTAATAAAGTATTTTAAAAACTTGTGTTGTGTTTTTTATTTACACTTTTTTCACCAGGTGGATGGGTAGGGGTACACTACAGGTACCACTACTCATTCACATAGGGGGGGGGGCCCGGAATCTGGGGCCCCCTTATTTAAGGGGGCTCCCAGATTCCGATAATCCCCGCCCGCAGACCCCGACAACCAACGTCCAGGGTTGTCGGGAAGAGGCCCTTGTCCTCATCAACATGGGGACAAGGTGCTTTGGGGTGGGGGGGTTGCAGGGCCCCCCTTTCCCCAAGGCACCCCCCCATGTTGAGGGCACGTGGCCTGGTACAGCTTAGGAGCGGGGGGCGCTCGCTCGTCCCCAACCCCTTTCCTGACCGACTAGGCTGTGTGCTCGGATAAGGGTCTGATATGGAATTGGGGGGACCCCCATGCTGTTTTTTCGGTGTAGAGATTCCCTTTTAAATCCATACCAGGTGACAGGGCTAGCGAGGTGTAAATCTCGCCGATCGGGCCGCGGGATTGACTTCCTTCGCTAGTCCCATCTACCTGGAGTCACGTTCTAAATGAACGGACTTTACTCCGTGTGTGGGGCAAGTCCGTTCATTTCAAAAGTCCCACGGACTAGCACACAGACCGCCGGATTGTCTGCTGGACTTGAAGTCCGGCGGATAATTTTGAGTCAAAACTTCTTACTAAGTCCGCAGGACTTTTGGGAAGAAAAAGTGCGCTGGGGCCCACACGGTTGGATTGTCCGTGTCAGGCTTCACGCGCCGGACAGGTGAGCCCGATGTAGCAGGGGGAAGGCCTCCCGTACGTATCTGGTTCTCGGCCCCCTGGAAGTGGGGACAGGGGGCACGAGAGCGCAGAGTGGTATGAGTGCCTGGCGGGTCGTTGCCGGGAGATGACCCCGGAGGTTTGCTGAAGTGGAGTCAGTGGTCTTCCAGATGGTGGGGAACAAACAGCAGGTGCAGAGCAGGGTCTCGGCAGAGCACTTCCACACACAGGCACGGTACCGAGGAGAAGCGTGTTCAAGTCCGGGTCACAGGCAGAGGTTGGCAGCAAGCGGGCAACGTGGTACAGAGGAGCAGGCAGAAGCAGAGTCAGGGACAGGCCGAGGTCAACAGGCAGGCAGCGGACGGACAGGTGCAGGATCAAGCCGGGGGTCAGGAGGTCAAAACGGGATTCAGGCAGCAGGTATAGGGACCCTAGGAGCTGACGATCGGACAGCACCGAGCGCCCAGTGAGCTCAGCCTAAATAGGCCGATTGGCGCCAAACGCCGTGCCCGCGCGCGCGCCAACGCACGCCCGCGCACGTGCACGCGCACCCGCACGCGCGCGCACATCAGCGCGCACAGGCACGCGCCCGCGAGCGCCAGCGTGCATCGGCGCACACCGGCGCACCCCAGGGCGCCCAGCAGCAGGTCCACTCGACGGCATTCCCTGACAGTGCCCCCCCCTTAAGGGCAGTCTCCGGATGCCCATCCGGTCCAGTCTATCAGCGTGGGTGACTTTGAAGGCTCTCAGGAGTTCCTCCGCGTGTAAGTTGCCTTCAGGCTCCCAGGAATTGTCTTCCGGGCCATATCCTCTCCATTTGATCAAGTACTGGACTTGGTTGCCCCTTTTTCTACAATCCAATATCGTTTCCACCTCAAATTCCTCTTCACCATCCACAGTTACAGGTTCAGGTGGGCCTGTGTTACGTCCAGTAAAGGGGTTAGAGACAACAGGCTTTAGCAGGGAGACGTGAAAGACTGGGTGGATCTTCAGCGAACCGGGTAAGTCGAGCTCGTAAGTCACCTCGTTTACTTTCCTTTTGACCGAAAAGGGGCCCAGGAATCTGAGGCCAAGTTTCCTCGAGGGGCAAGCCATCTTTAAGTTGACGGTTGAGAGCCAGACTTGGTCACCGGACCTCAGGATGAGCTCACCTCGCCTCTTCCTATCGAACATCTTTTTATTGTACTCCTGGGTTCGAGTCATTGTTTCCTGTAACGCTTGGTTGTTGGTCCGAAAAAAGTCCATCATTTCGGACACCGCAGGGATAGAACACTCGGGTATGGAACCAGGCAGGAAGGTTGGGTGGTAGCCATAGTTGGCGAAGAAGGGCGTTTGCTTGATCGCGGAGTGCAGAGAGTTATTATACGCAAACTCGGCCATGGGTAGTAGCGAGGCCCAATCGTCCTGCGAGAAGGCAGAGAAGCAGCGGAGGTACTGCTCCAGGGTCTGGTTAGTTCTCTCCGTCTGCCCGTTCGTCTGAGGGTGATAGGCGGACGAAAATGCCAACTCGATCTCCAGGGAGCTGCAGAGGGCCTTCCAGAACTTGGAGGTAAATTGAACACCGCGATCAGACACGATGCTTGCGGGGACTCCATGCAGCCTCACTATCTCTTTGATGAAGATCCTTGCCGTTTCCAAGGCCGAAGGAGTACCCTTCATGGGTAGGAAATGGGCCATCTTCGACAACCTGTCGACCACAACGAAGATGGTGGAATAGCCCTCCGCTAAAGGGAGTTCCACGATAAAATCCATTGATATCATCCTCCAAGGTCTTTCCGGAACGGGCAGGGGCTTTAGCAAACCCCATGTCTTGGCACGACACGTCTTGCTTCGGGCACAGGTGGTACAGGTTTCCACATACAGTGGTGTGAAAAAGTGTTTGCCCCCTTCCTCATTTCCTGTTCCTTTGCATGTTTGTCACACTTAAGTGTTTCGGAACATCAAACCAATTTAAACAATAGTCAAGGACAACACAAGTAAACACAAAATGCAATTTGTAAATGAAGGTGTTTATTATTAAAGGTGAAAAAAAATCCAAACCATCATGGCCCTGTGTGAAAAAGTGATTGCCCCCCTTGTTAAAACATACTAACTGTGGTTGTCCACACCTGAGTTCAATTTCTCTAGCCACACCCAGGCCTGATTATTGCCACACCTGTTCACAATCAAGGCATCACTTAAATAGGAGCTGCTTGACACAGTAAGGTCCACCAGAAGATCCTTAAAAGCTACACATCATGCCGAGACCCAAAGAAATTCAGGAACAATTGAGAAAGAAAGTAATTGAGATCTATCAGTCTGGAAAGGGTTATAAAGCCATTTCCAAAGCTTTGGGAATCCAGCGAACCACAGTGAGAGCCATTATCCACAAATGGCGAAGACATGGAACAGTGGTGAACCTTCCCAGGAGTGGCCGGCCGCCCAAAATTACCCCAAGAGCGCAGCGACGACTCATCCAAGAGGTCACAAAAGACCCCACAACAACGTCCAAGGAACTGCAGGCCTCACTTGCCTCAGTTAAGGTCAGCGTTCATGCCTCCACCATCAGGAAAAGACTGGGCAAAAATGGCCTGCATGGCAGAGTTCCAAGGAGAAAACCACTGCTGAGCAAAAAGAACATCAAAGCTCGTCTCAATTTCTCCACAACACATCTTGATGATCCCCAAGACTTTTGGGACAACATTCTGTGGACCGATGAGACAAAAGTGGAACTCTTTGGAAGGTGTGTGTCCAAGTATATCTGGTGTAGAAGGAACACTGCATTTCAGAAAAAGAACATTATACCAACAGTAAAATATGGTGGTGGTAGTGTGCTGGTCTGGGGCTGTTTTGCTGCTTCAGGACCTGGAAGACTTGCCGTGATAAAAGGAACTATGAATTCTGCTATCTACCAAGAGATCCTGAAGGAGAATGTCCGACCATCTGTTCGTGTACTCAAGCTGAAACGAACTTGGGTTCTGCAGCAGGACAATGATCCTAAACACACCAGCAAGTCCACCACCGAATGGCTGAAGAAAAACAAAATGAAGACTTTGGAGTGGCCTAGCCAAAGTCCTGACCTGAATCCTATTGAGATGTTGTGGTATGACCTTAAAAAGGCCGTTCATGCTCGAAAACCCTCTAATGTAACTGAATTAGGACAATTCTGCAAAGATGAGTGGGCCAAAATTCCTCCAGGACGCTGTAAAAGCCTCATGGCACGTTATCGCAAACGCTTGGTTGCAGTTGTTGCTGCTAAGGGTGGCCCAACCAGTTATTAGGTTTAGGGGGCAATCACTTTTTCACACAGGGCCATGATGGTTTGGATTTTTTTTCACCTTTAATAATAAACACCTTCATTTACAAATTGCATTTTGTGTTTACTTGTGTTGTCCTTGACTATTGTTTAAATTGGTTTGATGTTCCGAAACACTTAAGTGTGACAAACATGCAAAGGAACAGGAAATGAGGAAGGGGGCAAACACTTTTTCACACCACTGTAGGTCTTGCAGTCCTTAGTCAACTGCGGCCACCAGAATGTACGCTGCACCAATTCTGTCGTCTTCCGGGTACCGAAATGTCCGGCCAACTTATGGTCGTGACAGAGTCCCATAACCTCCACCCTCAGACCTTCGGGGACCAGTATCTTGTCCTCATACCAGAACACCCCATCCAGCATCTTTACCTCGTCTCCAACGGGTGGGACCCATTCCACTGAAGCTTGTTTCAAGCGGGATAGGAGGTCCCCCTGAAGTAACAAGAAGTTTCCGGCCTGCAGGATAGTGTCCGGGGGTAGAGGTACTTCAGCCTCATGAAACATACGGGACAGAGCGTCAGCTTTGGTATTTTTTGAGCCGGGTCTATAAGTAATGTGGAACAAAAACCTGGAAAAGAATAGAGCCCATCTTGCCTGTCGTGGCCTCAGCCTTTTAGCCGTCCGCAGGTATTCCAGGTTTTTGTGGTCGGTATAGACCAAGATGGGGTGTGCAGCGCCTTCCAGTAAGTAGCGCCACTCTTCTAAGGCGGCCTTGATGGCCAGGAGCTCCCGGTCCCCCACGTCATAATTTCTCTCCGCCGTAGAGAGTTTGTGGGAGAAGAAGGCCACAGGAAACAGAAGGGCCTTGGCCCCTTGTCGCTGGGAGAGCACGGCCCCCACAGCGATTTCTGACGCGTCCACTTCAAGGACGAAGGGCAACACAGGGTCAGGGTGCTTCAGGATGGACGCGGAAGTGAACAGCTCCTTCAACCTTTCAAAGGCTACTTGCGCACAGGGGGACCAGCAAAACCGATTTCCTTGCCTGGTGAGGTCAGTGATGGGAGAGATAATTGCAGAAAAATTCCTGATAAATTTCCGGTAAAAGTTAGCAAAGCCTACGAAGCGTTGGACTCCCTTTTTATCGGTTGGGGCAGGCCATTCCAGGATGGCGGACACCTTTTGAGGGTCCATCTTGATACCATCGATGGAGATGACTAAGCCAAGAAACTGTATGGTTTGTAGTTCGAATTCACATTTCTCCAGTTTGGCGTAAAGCCCGTGCTGCCTGAGCCGAAGGAGAACATTTTGCACGTGCCTGCGGTGGTCGGGGACAGATGAAGAAAAAATCAGGATGTCGTCCAGGTAAACTATGACGTATAAGTCCAATAGATCACGAAAAATGTCATTAACAAAATGCTGAAAGGTTGCGGGTGCGTTGCACAGACCGAAGGGCATAACGAGGTACTCGAAGTGCCCGAAACGAGTACGGAAGGCAGTCTTCCACTCATCCCCCTCTCTGATGCGAATCAAGTTATAGGCCCCGCGGAGGTCGAGCTTGGTAAAGACCACTGCAGATCCCAGTCTTTGGAAGAGCTCTGGTACCAGGGGCAGCGGGTAACGGTTTTTAATCGTTATTTTGTTGAGCTCCCGGTAGTCGATACACGGCCGTAAGGAGTGGTCCTCTTCTCGACAAAGAAGATTCCGGCCCCGGCCGGAGAGGTAGATGGGCGGATAAACCCCTTGGTGAGGTTTTCATCTATATAAGTCTTCAGAGTTGCCAACTCCTGCTCAGTGAGTGGGAAGATTCTCCCGAAGGGAACTTCGGTCCCGGGCAGAAGCTCTATCGGGCAATCGTAGGACCTGTGCGGTGGCAAGGTCTCCGCCCCCTTTTTGCTAAAGACATCCAGAAAGTCCCGGTAAGGTGCTGGAATTGCTTGTTGCAACTCGACATCAACGTCCAGGTACAAAAGTGGGGATGACCCCGCGGGCAACTGGTGTAGGCAATGCTGTTGGCAGTATCCAGAGGCAAACTTGATCTCTCCTGTGACCCAATTGATGCTAGGGTTGTGGGCCTTTAACCAAGGCATTCCCAGTATAATGGGGAAGAGGGGAGACGAAATGACATCCAAACACAGGAGCTCCTGATGGGCCGAGCCCATGGTAGCCAGTAGGGGAACGGTTTCCTGTGTAACAGGACCAGAGCTGAGGGTGGTGCCATCCGCCAAGTGCACTGCGAGGCTTTGAGTCTTAGATCGGAGAGGAATGTGGTGGTGGGTGGCGAAGGTAAGGTCAATAAAGCAGCTACAGGCTCCGGAGTCAATTATGACTGGTACTGGGATATCCTTGTCGGAAAGCTGTAGGACAACAAAGAGAGCAAGGTGAGATGCAAGTTTAGGCAAGGGAGGTGCAAACTTGGGAGAAACTGGAGGTGACTTACGTGTCTTATTGGGACAAGCTCTCACATAGTGACCCGGTTCGCCACAATACATGCACAGGTTGTTGATTCTTCGGCGTTGCCGTTCTTCCACGGTGAGTGAGGGGCGGATAAGCCCAAGCTGCATGGGTTCCGAAGTATCAGGTACCGGAGCAGAGGGAGCAAAGGAGGTTGGGCGGAAAGGTCCGGGCACACTGGGGACCTTGGGGAGGACCCAGGTGGGCCGGTATTGACTGGTGACCTTCTCTGAACGACGTTCTCTGAGTCGCCGGTCAATCTGGATAGACACGTTAATCAGCTCTTCCAGGGACTGTGGGACGCCAACCCGTGCCAGTTCGTCCTTTAGGGACTCCGACAGCCCCATGCGGAATTGGTAGCACAGAGCCGCGTCATTCCATTCCGTGTCGGAACCCCAGTGTCTGAATTCAGCTACATAATCTTCAACAGCTCTACGCCCCTGCTGCAGGGCGTGTAAAGCGGTTTCGGCAGTCGCTTTTAGTTGGGGGTCCTCGTAAAGCTGGGCCATGGTGGCAAAGAAGGTGCCCAGGTTATCCAGGGAGGTAGACTTTTGTCGCATGAGGCGGTGGGCCCAGGTCTGAGGCTCCCCGGACAGGAGGGAGATAACGAAGCCCACCTTGGTTGCTTCCAAAGAGAAGGTGCGTGGTTGCAACGCAAAGTAGAGCTCGCAAGCACTGCAAAATGACCGAAATTTCCTACGGTCTCCAGAGAACCTCTCGGGAACTGGTACCTTGGGTTCCGGGGGTAGCATAACTACTGAAGGTGCTGGTCCGGCCCCGGGAGCAGCTTGCTGGCGTGCGGGGGATGCGAGGACCTGGACCTGTCCTTCCAATCTGGTGTAGGCCTCTTGAAGGCTTTCCACAGCTTGTGTGAGACCCGCCAGGTGTCTACACAAGTCCTCCATGGGAGAGGCCCCCTGCTCGGACTCGGACATGGCTGTCCGATACTGTCAGGCTTCACGCGCCGGACAGGTGAGCCCGATGTAGCAGGGGGAAGGCCTCCCGTACGTATCTGGTTCTCGGCCCCCTGGAAGTGGGGACAGGGGGCACGAGAGCGCAGAGTGGTATGAGTGCCTGGCGGGTCGTTGCCGGGAGATGACCCCGGAGGTTTGCTGAAGTGGAGTCAGTGGTCTTCCAGATGGTGGGGAACAAAGAGCAGGTGCAGAGCAGGGTCTCGGCAGAGCACTTCCACACACAGGCACGGTACCGAGGAGAAGCGTGTTCAAGTCCGGGTCACAGGCAGAGGTTGGCAGCAAGCGGGCAACGTGGTACAGAGGAGCAGGCAGAAGCAGAGTCAGGGACAGGCCGAGGTCAACAGGCAGGCAGCGGACGGACAGGTGCAGGATCAAGCCGGGGGTCAGGAGGTCAAAACGGGATTCAGGCAGCAGGTATAGGGACCCTAGGAGCTGACGATCGGACAGCACCGAGCGCCCAGTGAGCTCAGCCTAAATAGGCCGATTGGCGCCAAACGCCGCGCCAACGCGCGCACGCGCAAATCAGCGCGCACAGGCACGTGCCCGCGAGCGCCAGCGCGCATCGGCGCACACCGGCGCACCCCAGGGCGCCCAGCAGCAGGTCCACTCGACGGCATTCCCTGACAGTCCGGCAGACTCTAATCTGTCGGACAATCCCACCGGATAGTCCACTCGTGTGTACACGGCATTATTCAGACCAACATGGATGCATACGTCAAGTTATGCAGAAACATTGACATTTACTTTCAGGGGACCCAACACTTAAAGTGGGGGGACACCCTGAAAACAAAAACTTAAAAAAATGTTAGTAACCATTTAAAATGAAAAAAAAAAAATAATTATTTTTTTTTTACTTACCAGAAATGGCTGTTGCTAGGCAGATCGTCCTAATCTGCCTCCTCCAGCTCCGCGGTGATCTTCTCTTCTTCCGTCTTCTGTTGAATGGGGCGCAATGTGTTATGGGAACTATGTCCCACAACACATCGCGTTCCCCATTCACAAATTAGAGTCGCGCATGCGCAGTAGGCCGCGCGCCGACTCGCGCATGCGCAGTAGGAAACGTGAAGCCGTTTCCCTTACCGAGGATGGCGGCGCTGGAACCGGAGCGCCGAGGGACAGCTCGTCCTCCACGATGGACATCGTGGGCACCCTGGGAGGGTAAGTATACTTCTTAAAAGTCAGCAGCTACTTTTTTTTTAGCTGCTGACTTTTAAAAAAAAATTTTGTAAGGTGAAACCCCGCTTTAATAAATATTTTGGGGTTCACTCGGACATTACTTTCAGACGTGTGGGATCGATTAGGGACCATTTGGTGCAGAGTCAATATATTAGATCTTTTAACAAGCAACGAGACAGACCAGGACTATTTTCATTGTGGGTCATGTGACTATTGTCACCTGCTCATTGAAGGCTCCTCTATTTTGCTTCCCAATGGACGGACCCACAAATTCCACCATCAGGTATCCTCTCAGACCAAAGGAATATATATATATATATATCTATATATATATATATATATATATATATATATAATTCTCTGCCAATGTGGAGCGATAACACCAATTTAACACACCTGCTCCCCATTCACACCTGAGACTATGTCCCACAACACATCGCGTTCCCCATTCACAAATTAGAGTCGCGCATGCGCAGTAGGCCGCGCGCCGACTCGCGCATGCGCAGTAGGAAACGTGAAGCCGTTTCCCTTACCGAGGATGGCGGCGCTGGAACCGGAGCGCCGAGGGACAGCTCGTCCTCCACGATGGACATCGTGGGCACCCTGGGAGGGTAAGTATACTTCTTAAAAGTCAGCAGCTACTTTTTTTTTAGCTGCTGACTTTTAAAAAAAAATTTTGTAAGGTGAAACCCCGCTTTAATAAATATTTTGGGGTTCACTCGGACATTACTTTCAGACGTGTGGGATCGATTAGGGACCATTTGGTGCAGAGTCAATATATTAGATCTTTTAACAAGCAACGAGACAGACCAGGACTATTTTCATTGTGGGTCATGTGACTATTGTCACCTGCTCATTGAAGGCTCCTCTATTTTGCTTCCCAATGGACGGACCCACAAATTCCACCATCAGGTATCCTCTCAGACCAAAGGAATATATATATATATATATCTATATATATATATATATATATATATATATATAATTCTCTGCCAATGTGGAGCGATAACACCAATTTAACACACCTGCTCCCCATTCACACCTGAGACCTTGTAACACTAATGAGTCACATGACACCAGGGATGGCTAATTGGGCCCAATGTGGATATTTTCTTTCACTTAGGGGTGTACTCACTTTTGTTGCCAGTAGTGTAGACATTAATGGCTGTGTGTTGAGTTATTTTGAGGGGGCAGCAAACTTACACTGTTATACAAGCTGTACACTCATTACTTTACATTGTAGCAGTGTAATTTCTTCAGTGTTGTCACATGAAAAGATATAATAAAATATTTACAAAAATGTTAGGGATATACTCACTGACCCCCGAAGGAGCTGCTGGTTATTTTTGGGACTGCACTCTACCGATAAACCCCACTAACTTGGCTCAATCCCCTTGACACAGCTGTGGTGCAATGCAATACAATACAATATAATACATTGCAAAGTACCTGTATTGTAACCTCATGATCCACTGGCTCCACCTGCTGGGAGAAAACAGTACGCCACACAACTGGATACTTAACCAGAAATATATTTTACTGTGAAAATATTCAAAGAGGTGATTACAGTAATTGTGCTATCATCCCAACATAGGACGACAGCACAATGGATTTCAATATAAACAATTCCAAACAATATATATATGTATTTATACCCAGGAGCCCCCTACTTTATAAGCTATGCGTGAGATCTCACTTAAAGTACTTGGTCTTTGATCTTCTTGTCTTCGCTAGCTAAAGTAATTCTTTGTGATTTTTAATCCACAGGTTAAAGTATGTTAAGTTGAGGTAAAGGTGCTCCTGGTGTAACTTCAGTAATTATATTACAAGTCTTGGGATGTCAGAGTAGATAGTCCTCAAGCCTGCTCAGTGTCAGTTGCTCTGCTCCTCCTCCGTGGAACTATAAATTCCAGTGAGGCCTGTGTATGAGTCTAACTCCATGTGAAAGTTAACAAACTGTGGGCCGTGACCCGCTCACCAACTGGATCGGAGCTCCGTGTAGTAACTTTGTTCTGGTGACTGCAGCTTGCTTCTCTGTCAGCTGGGCCCGCCGCTCCATTCCGCTCCGCTGGGTGAGCCCGTTCCTCCGATGCTCAAACGTGTGTCTCTGGATCTTTCCAATCCGGTCACTGTCCCTCAGGCACCGTCAGGTCACTTGCACAAACAAACAGGATTTCACTCCGCAATGGCTGTATGGCTCACAGATCCTCACAGGCAGGCCATGCAATCCCAAGTGACCTAAAACGGCCGCTTGGGTTCCTTTTATGTCCTACCCAGCTTGCACTTCTTGGGAGAGTGTTTATGGGTAGGTCACCAAGCCTCCTGGGTAAAAAGGGTCAACCCTCTGACCAAAACAACCATCACTTCCTGTATCAGTCTTTTGTACTTTTTCTAAAGTAATAATCACTTAAGTTCAATATCAGTATTTGGCCGCTAGATGGCGCCAAATACTAAACCAAAGAAAATGTCCATTTTTGATTATAGATGAAACACACATTAATAAGCGAGGATGTCAGCGCTATATATATATATATATTAGGGCTGTTACTGATTAAAATTTTCATGTTCGATTAAACGTTTTTTTTAAATCGATAGAAAAAGGTTAAACGTTTTTTTTTAAATCGATTAATCGACTAATTTTGATTAATTATAACGCACATACAGATCCAACTAGTTTTAGATGTTCTCCTTGCATTACAACTCTGCATTAGTCAGTGGTAAATGTGGTATACACTATATACAATCACCCAACACTAGTTAGTTTCCACAATCCATGACTTAACTTCACAGTTCACACAAATACGTTTTAAATTCAAACTGTAGCACTGGCGTAAGTAATTATTTTTCCACAGTAGCGTGACAATCCCTCCACCTCCGGTCTAACTAATCACTCTCACCTTATGGCATGGACCCCTGTGTAAACAGGTGGTCATGCAAGCAGGTATCAAAAGGGTTAATACAGACCATAAACTTCTCTGACGTCTCCTTAGATCTCAGCAAGGACATGGGTATAAGTATAAGATTTAATTTTTGTGTTCAAACACAATCTACTCACATAAAGATGATAAAAAACACAGCATGTAAAGCCGACAGCCGTGTTAGTTCTGTAGGGCAGCAGTGGGTGACGTCATGTGTAGCTCCTCCCCCATACGCGTTACGTTCAATTAGAACTTCAACGTCACCAGACTCCTCTCCCTTCTTTTCGTTAGCAGACGGAGGCACTTGGGGGAGGGGGGGAGGAGTCCAGGGACATCGATGTCCGTGACGTCACCGGATCTCCAACGGAACTCCCTGAAGCCGGCGGAGAGGTGAGTAACGATCAAAAGAATTTTGATCGATCAAAAAAATGAATGATTAATCAAGGAATTAATCTTTAATTTACACAGCTCTAATATATATATATATATATATATATATATATATATATATATATATATATATATATAGTAACATAGGGGACCATTAGCTCTAGTGGTAGATGCGTTTTCAGGTATTCACAGCAGTCAGGAATTATGTTTGAAGGCATGGCAGCTAGGGATGAGCCGAACACCCCGGGTTCGGTTCGCACCAGAACCTGCAAACAGACCGAAAGTTTGCACGAACGTTAGAACCCTATTAGTTACAATGGACACAAACGTTCAAAATCGAAATTGCTAATTATAACGGCCAATATGCATGTTATTTTTATAAAAAAAATGGTTTGGGGACCCGGGTCCTGCCCCAGGAGACATGTATCAATGCAAAAAGAAGTTTTAAAAAGGGACATTTTTTCTGGAGCAGTAATTTTAATGATGCATAAAGTGAAAAAAAAAAAGTGAACTATTTCTTTAAATATGGTACCTGGGGGGTGTCTAAAGTATGGCTGTGAAGTGGCATGTGTTTCCCGTGTTTAGAACTGTCCCTGCACAAAATGACATTTGTAAAGGAAAAAAAATTAAATATTTAAAACTGCTTGTGGCTTTAATGTAATGTCTTGTCCTGGCAATATGGATTAAAATCTTTGAGAAAAATGGCATGGCTACCCCATTACCCCCCACCCCAGCCCATTACCAGCCCCTTTGGGTCTTGTATGGATATTAAGGGGAACCCCGCACCCAAAATAAAACCCTATACCTACAACCCTATATACTCTGAACAGCAGTATATAGGCGGTGCAAACAAGACAAACTGTAGGTTTGTTCTTAAGTAGAATCTGTTTGTAATTTTGAACAGGTACATTTTTAAGTGTAGCTCCATCCAAAAAAATACATTTTTACGCTTTTTGGAGAACATAGGGAAGGGTTATCACCCCTGTAACATTTGTTTTGCTGTCTGTGCACCTGTTCAGAACATTTCACCTCATTTTCCGTCCCATTGACAAATGTTTTTGGAAAAGTGGGGTTTTTATTGAAACAAGGATTGGTGATAAAGCATCAGTAGAGAGGAGATACCTTTTTCCCAAATTAAATCTAACAGGATAGAATTTTCCTTCCTAGGGGTAGATTTCCTCTCACTTCCTGTTTTCTCCTTCCATTTGCAAGTAGAAGTCGTTTCTAAGTTGGATGTTTGAAAGTAGGGGCCTGCCGTATATACTGTGCAGAAATTTGTCCCATTAGATGTTGGTGTTGCCACAACACTGTAAGCCCTCACAGCTACTCTTGGTGGGCGCTAGAATGCCCTGCTGTGAACTATTATATCAGGAATTGTAATTACATGCCATTGTTGAACAGTGTAATGCCCCATACACACGGTCAGATTTTCCGATGGATTCTGTCCTATCGGACAATGTTGTCGGAAATTCCAACCATGTGTAGGCACCATCGGACAGTTTCCATCGGATTGTCCGACGGACACAGTTCTATCTCCTGCTGGATAGATTTTTCGACAACAAAGTCCGATCACACCAATTCAGATCGTGTGTATCGAATTCTGACGGACAAAGTGCCACGCATGCTCAGATCACATTACAAGACCAAAGCTATTGGCTACTAGCCTCTACGTAGTCCCGTCGTAGGCAACAAACGTCACCACGTTCAGAATGATCGGATTTTTCGACAACAAAGTCCGACCGTGTGTATGCAACACCAGTGTCGGACTAAATCCGCCCGACAAAATCCGATGGATTTTGTGGTCGGATTTTGCGACCGTGTGTATGGGGCATTAGGAAAAATTGGGCCTTTGGTGGTGGTGGTGGTGCTGGTGCTACAACACTGTAAGCCCTCACAGTTACACTTGGTGGGTGCAGGAATGGGCCCTGCTGTGAATTATTAGATCAATAATTGTAATTGCATGCACCTGTTGAACAGGGGCAGAAAAATTGGGCCTTTGGTGGTTGTGGTGGATGGTGTTGCCACAACACTGTAAGCCCTCACAGTTACTCTTGGTTGGCGCAGGAATGGGCCCTGCTGTGAATTATTAGATCAAGATTTGTAATTGCAAGCCCCTGTTGAACAGGGGCAGAAAAATTGGGCCTTTGATAGTGGTGGTGGTGGACGGTGTTGCCACAACACTGTAAGCCCTCACAGTTACTAACTCCTGCAGATGGATGGATTAGATGAAACCAGGGCAGAAGGGCAGATACAGGTTGTATACTATGCTGTGCTGCACTCACACAACACAATTACTAAATCCTGCAGATGGCTGGATTAGATGAAAACAGGGCAGAAGGGCAGATACAGGTTCAGGTTGTATACTGTGCTGTGCTGCACTCACACAACACAATTACAAACTCCTGCAGATGGCTGGATTAGATAACAACAGGGCAGAAGGGCAGATACAGGCTCAGGTTGTATACTGTGCTGTGCTGCACTCACACAACACAATTACTAACTCCTGCAGATGGCTGGATTAGATGACAACAGGGCAGAAGGGCAGATACAGGTTCAGGTTGTATACTGTGCTGTGCTGCACTCACACAACACAATTACAAACTCCTGCAGATGGCTGGATTAGATGACAACAGGGCAGAAGGGCAGATACAGGTTCAGGTTGTATACTGTGCTGTGCTGCACTCACACAACACAATTCCTAACTCCTGCAGATGGCTGGATTAGATGACAACAGGGCAGAAGGGCAGATACAGGTTCAGGTTGTATACTGTGCTATGCTGCACTCACACAACACAATTACTAACTCCTGCAGATGGCTGGATTAGATGACACCAGGGCAGAAGGGCAGATACAGGTGCAGGTTGTATACTGTGCTGTGCTAGACTCACACAGCACACACACTAACTCCTGCAGATGGCTGTATTGGTAGAGAACAGCACTTTCCCCACATGCAAATGCCTGAGAAGAACACACTATTCCTGCCTATTATTCCTCTTTCCCTACACTTTCCCCACACGCAAATGCCTGAGAAGAACACACTATCCCTGCCTATTTTTCCACTTTCCCTACACTTTCCCCACACAGAAATTATAGAAAAATAGTTTAGACTGTCCCTGCCTATCAATCCTCTATCCCTCAACGCCGGAACACACTACACAAGGCCACCGGCGTGGCGGCCTTATATAGTGTGGGGCGTGTACTAAACCCCCTGAGCTATAATTGGCCACAGGCCTCCTGCTTGTGGCCAATTATTGCTCTCCTCGCTGCTGGCTCTATGATTATCCAAGCATGCGGGGTCACAGTGCATGCTTGGCCAATCATCAGCCAGCAATGCACGGCGACTGGCGCAGTGCATTGTGGACCGTTCGCATCACACGAATTTGATGCGAACGGCCCTCAGAGTTCTGAACTCGATGAGTGGACGATCGGCCAATGTTCGATTCAAACATGGACTCGAATCGAACACCCGGCCCATCCCTAATGGCAGCCCATGTTTATTGAAAATGGCAAAAAACAAGTAAAAGTCCAACATATAATGTTTCCCTCACAGGGGGTTCTCTTTCAGTGATATGTACAACTGAAAATACTAGCCCACCTGTCTCTCTTTAGCCAACAGCTTCACCCTGTCCTTAGGCTGTTACCTGTCTCTTGCAGACACACGCTTGCTCTTGTTGCCACCTGCAGCCTCTGACTCCTGTAGACCTCCTGTCTCCCTTGGATGGAGCAGTCTCCAGCTGGGAGCCATGAGGTATTCCTATACCATCATTATAAGGGCTAGTCCTCCACAAAACCTGGACACAGGGTTGGAGATTCCATCCCACCCAAGACACTATGGAATCTCCAAACTACAGAGCCCCATGAAGGAATACCAAAACCCGGAGAAAGCTGCAAAAGCAGTTTTACTCCAGTCAACATATATGCACTGCAGTCGTGCACTGAGCCCTGTGTCCCCCAACGACCAACTGCACAGTAACAGCATCTCATACTATCATAATATTATATATATATATATATATATATATATATATATATATATATATATATATATATATATATATATATATGCCCTCTCGTCACCATGGAAGGCAATCAAACTGCAAGACCAGTGCAACAGCCAGGTGGCAAAATACTGCATGACTGTGAAACCACAGGTGACAGAACAACCTTGCATGTCTTTGGAATTACAGGTAATAGAATAGCCTTGCATGTTTGAAAAAATAATAGTAGCAGATCAGCTGCAGAGCTGCCTTTTTATGCTGGTTGGTCAGTGGGAGCTGAAAAGATCTCTGATCTCAATGCTTGCTTACACATGGGAGGGGAAAGACTCTGCTGAACTACCATTACTGGCTCTGGTAAGTAACTTTGGGGCCCTGCGCTGAGCAGTTGCTTCAATGTTTGTTGGGTCCCTGCACTGAGCAGTTGCTTCAATATTTGTTTTAAAGGAAAATTCCTATGAGAAAAATATATATGGTGGTATTATCAACCTCCTAGTTGACTGATTGTTATGCTCCATACACACAATTATTGTTATGCCCCATACACACAATTTCCGTTGGAAAAATCTTGGATGCCATTTTCGGATAGGAACTTTTTCGAACCGAAAAATAGAGAACCTGCTCTCAATCTTTTGCTGGTGGGAATTCCACCAGCAAAAGTCCAATGGAGAATACACATGGTCACATTTTCCGACCAAAAGCTCTCATCGGACTTTTGCTGGCAGGATTTCCGATCGTGTGTATGCGGCATTAGGCTGATCCTCTGGATGCATCACTTTTTGAGACAATGATATGGAACACACATGCAGATATAGAGTTTGTACTTCACTTGTTGCGTGGTTTATTGAGGGTTTATGCCTCACAGATCTATTGAAGTCAGAGACAGACAAACAAATAACATTTTAAGAAGCAGATCACCATTGGCAGGCCATATTTATTTTTTGTAAGGTTTAATTCAATATAAAAAAAAACATATGATAGGTACAAAAACTTAAGACAGTATGGATATATTCATACCCCAATGTAAATATAGTGATCTCAGCATACTTTGTATGTTCAGTATTGAGGACAGCTTAGATTAGAATAGGATAATGAATGCACATGACTCCCTCTATCTAAGGTTTGAGAATCAGATGAAAGTTACTCTACAGCACTAACAGTAATTATTTGCTTCTCTTCCCTGCCCTGCATGATTCTGCACCATTAAACACTGATAATTAAAGCCAATTGCTATTGTTTATTCTGGAGTTGATGGTTATTAAAGCTGAAAAATTGTGCGTAATGCAGGGCTTGTAATATGAATAATAATTACAACATATTTGTGGTTAAACATACACACATTTTATTTTTAAATGGGACTGCAGCTTTATTATTAGGGACTATTTTAATTATTTTTGTAATTATTATTTTTTTTTTTTTTTAAGGAAAAGGGACCAATGATTTAATATGGAATTAAGAAAAACAGCGTAAGTGGTTTGTGCCAGCCTTCGTATGAAGGGATTATCACAGTGCAGGAACACATTTTTTACATAATGAAATTCTTTACAACATTCTATATTGAAAACTGAATGAAGAGATCATTGTTGCAGCTTAATAATAGCAGAAAAATCATGAATTTTATATTTATGTACATGTTTGCATACACATCATTTACATTCATATCATTATTACTGCTGAAGAAAAAAAGATTATGTATATGTCAGGTTGGAGGTGCAGAGATTTAAATATATTTACTGTGCATACAAAGATGCACATAATTTGTTTTCTATGGTATAATTTATTTTTAAATGTTGAAATCTTTTGGTCTCATTTAAGCTTTGCAGAGTTATCACTAACCATGCTGGTTTCTGTTTAGAAAAAAAGTTCAATGCATAATCTCGATTTTTACTAGATGTTAGCTGCTATAGCAAAATCTGCGTAACATAAGGAATCCATTATGCTTTAAACTGTATGCAGCAAGTGGCTAATTTTATAGGAAGTCAAATTCTTGATTATTATGATGAGCCCAAACAAAGAATGTCATAAAACTGGTGGGTCTCCCTCACACTGCCTTCATTAAAGCAATGATCCAGACACAAAACCAATTAACAGGGGGAAAGAGAGGGTGCAGACTGAGACCAGTCACCTTGCTCTTCAAAGAGATATGGAGAGACTTCCACAGACATACTAGCATAAATTAAAAGTCTGTCCAAGCGAAGCAAATCTGCCCATTGAGCTAATTGCAAAAAACATTTTATTGCGGAGGAGTCAAGTTAGATCCTGACAATTTATGGCTATACTAGAAAAGACATTGAGTAGAAGTGATTTTGTCCTACTGCCTCTCTCACCATTGAGTAATGTTACATTTTATTTATTAAGGACAGGTCCATGATTGGTAAACAGTTAATATACAGTATATATGAAAATAAACACGATCAACAAAATTATGCTGGATACACATAATACAATTTCAATGGCTGAAGCTTTAAATATGAAGATTTCATATTTAAGCAAAACCTAATACTATTTACAGGTCTGACATCTAATTTCCATATTATATTTACATAGTTTTGGAAAATTTTCAATTCTTTTCTATTCAGAAAAAACATCTATCCTTTAGGTCATTGATAATAAATCCAGTATGTATGAATTTAATTTTGTTTCACTGCTAGTATACATCTTCCTATGTATTTCTCGTTAACTCCTTTTAACAATTACTAACAAATAGTGTGCCCACTATATAGTTACAAACATAGATGTGCACATGGGGTGTTCTTGGCCACACCCTAATCACCCTCTGTGGTGCAGATTCCCCCTGCTGCCCAGCCCTTCCGTGTCCCTTCCTTCCCTCTGCAGCACTGCTGGCTTCCCTCCTCTTCTGTCAGGTGCTGCTGGGGATTGGTTTAGGATGGAGAGCTGGCAAGGGGCCAATCAATATGTAATTTAGCTGCACTTTCTTTTCTGAATGAACCAATCAATCACTGTGTTCGTTCATAAATGAAGCATAGTAAAATGTGTTTATAAAATGTGTTTGTGAATGAACAGGATGCTGCTCAGCACAGCACACTTCCCATTCATTCACTATCCAGAGCAGCTGAGGCTGCAGAAAAAGGTAATCTCTGTCCTCAGTCCCATTCTCTTTCTCAAAAGTGAGACATCAGAGGTTTGATTAGACTGTTATCCTGAAGGACGTCATATGACGCCCAGTCAGGATAACAGAACCACTTCCGGACGTCAATCTGCAATTGTTTTCCTGTGTTTAGAACAGTACAACAGCAAAATTACATTTCTAAAGGAAAAAAGTAATTTAAAACTGAGCGCGGCTGTAATGAATTGCTGGGTCTCGGCAATATAGATAAAACTCATAAAAAAAAACAGCATGGGTTCCCCCCAGTCCATTACCAGGCCCTTTGGGTCTGGTATGAATATTAAGGGGAACCCTGAACCAAAATTAAAAAAAATATTGTGTGGGGGTCCCCCCAAAATCCATACCAGGCCCTTCAGGTCTGGTATGGATTTTAAGGGGAACCATGCGCCAAAATAAAAAAAAATGGCTTAGGGGTCCCCCCAAAATCCATACCGGACCCTTATCTGAACGCAACCTGGCAGGCCGCAGGAAAAGAGGGGGGACGAGAGCGCCCCCTCCTGGACCGTACCAAGCCACATGCCCTCAACATGGGGAGGATGCTTTGGGGGTCTACGGCGGGGGGCTTATCGGAATCTGAAAGCCCCCTTTAACAAGGGGACCCCCAGATCCCGGCCTCCCCCCTACATGAATTGGCAACGGGTACATTGTACCCCTACCATTTCACAAAAAAGGTTAAAAAACAGTAAAAAAGACAGAAGACACTTTGGGACAAGTCCTTTATTAAAAAAATAAATAAAAAAATGTCCCGCAATGTAGATCCATCTCACGCCGCCTCGTGGACCAAAAAAAGCTGCAACAGCTCCGCCTTCATGGGAGGCTCCGGCCAAGTGATGCTTCCTCTCGGTGACAGCTGTTATATACCTGAGGGCGGGGCCACCCAGTGATATAAATGGGTGACCCTGCCCCCCCCTCTGACGCCACATGACATCAGAGGAAGGCGGTGTCAAATGTTTCATTTTGGTTCGGGGTTCCCCTTAATATTCATACCAGACCCAAATGGCCTGGTAATTAACTGGGGGGGAAGGGGAACCCACCCAGTTTTTTTCAATGAGTTTTATCTATATTGCCGAGACCTGACAATTCATTACAGCCGCGATCAGTTTTAAATTACTTTTTTCTTCTTTAGAAAAGTAATTTTGCTGTGGTACTGTTCTAAATACGGGAAAACTGCGCTATATTAGGCACGATATTTAAAGGAATATTTCATTTTTATTGTTTCACTTTGAGAAATTATTAAAATCACTGCTCCCAAAAAAACAGCAGTTTTTACAACTTTTTTTGCATTGATACATGTGCCCTGGGGCAGGACAAGGGTCCCCAAACAATTTTTATGACAATAACTTGCATATAAGCCTTTAAAATAAGCACTTTTGTTTTTTCATGTTAGTGTCCCATAGACTTTAACGGGGTTCTGCGGCCTTCGAATTTGCCGTGAACACCACATAATGTTCGCTGTTCACCGAATGTCCGAACAACCAAAGTTCGGCCCAAACTTATGCTCGGGCCGAACCGTTTGCCCATCCTCACTACTGATACTGTCCGCTGCTCTACTGGTTGACACCTTCCACTGCCCCATTGACACCCTCTGCCCTACTGACACTGCTCATATGTTAATACATTTAAAAATTTTGCATTTATTTATGCGTGTGTGTCCACATACACATATGTGTGTTTGAGCTTTGGGGTGCACACCCTAATGCAATAGGCTGCACACATGGTTACAAATGTGATAAATGTAAGAAAGAAGCCAAAACTATCAGATGTAAGTGCAGAATGGTTGTGAGATTGTAGCTGTGGGCATTGTAAATATGAGTTGTGATGTACTGGTGAATGTAGTTTGCTGGCTGGAGATGAGTGTTCACCAGGGATTAATGGAGATGAAGGAGATCAATTAGAGGTCACTATTTTTGCAAGAGGATTATATCAGTTATACACAAGTGTGATGTAAACTAAGGCATAGTGGGTGCCTCCCGTGGAAAGCTGAACCAAGGACTTTTTTCCTTTTTTTTTTTTTTCTTCTGACACTCCATTAGACTCTCGGGGTCCCCCACCCTCTACTCTCGCTATGGCGGACCTGGGTGCTGGACTGTGATATTAATGCAATGTCCTTACCCCCCCATCACCCCCTTTTTTTTGCCCCCCCTTCTTTTCTTTTTTTTTTTCTCTTCCTCTTTTATGTGTCACCCCCTCCTCCCCCCCTTATCGATTAGGAATTATGATGGATATGATGGTTATGTTATGTCTTGATACGTCCTGGCCTAGGAGTGTAATAGGAGATGATTGAGGAATAATGGGACAGGGGATATAGTTATTATTAATTGAATTTAGTGATCAATAAGTCGGTATAATTTTGAGATTATGAGAATAAATCTGAATAATACATTGGATTGGGGGTCTGGGGGGAAAGAAATTTTGGGGAGGGAGCGTAATATTATGACCTTCGGAAGACTAGCAGGTGGTCCCCACTTTTAGGGAGACCTGAGAACTGCTCGCCCCTCTCAATCTCTACCCTCTCCAGAGAGGATCTTGTACTCCCTTGATCCATGTTATACTACCTGGTAGGGGGGATAGAGTAAAAAGCAGGGGGAGGGATACTGGTAGGGGGGGAAATAAAAATTAGTGGGAGAAGACGTGAGATGGTAAATGTATATACATATATATGCTCTGTAAGGGTAGAAATCTTATAGAATTAATCTAGGAAATATACTGTAAATTGTTTATTATAGGAATCACAGGGGGGCAGGGTGAATCTGGGAATCACTTCTGTGTGTGGGAGAATATAGGGATGGAGGGGGGGACTGGATGTAGTAAGAAGTTGGAAGGGGAGGGAGGTAGGGAACAGATTGGGGATATAAACACAGCACAAAAGAAATATATATATATATATATATATATATATATATTTTAATTTTTTTTTTTTTTTTTACGCATATATGCACATTGTATACTGGTATGGGTAGGTGTTTGCAGTGGATTTATATATATATATATATATATATATATATATATATATATATACAGTGGTGTGAAAAAGTGTTTGCCCCCATCCTCATTTCCTGTTACTTTGAATGTTTGTCACACTAAAGTGTTTCGGAACATCAAACCAATTTAAACAATAGTCAAGGACAGCACAAGTAAACACAAAATGCAATTTGTAAATGAAGGTGTTTATTATTAAAGGTGAAAAAAAATCCAAACCATCATGGCCCTGTGTGAAAAAGTGATTGCCCCCTAAACCTAATAACTGGTTGGGCCACCCTTAGCAGCAACAACTGCAACCAAGCGTTTGCGATAACGTGCAATGAGGCTTTTACAGCGTCCTGGAGGAATTTTGGCCCACTCATCTTTGCAGAATTGTCCTAATTCAGTTACATTAGAGGGTTTTCGAGCATGAACGGCCTTTTTAAGGTCATACCACAACATCTCAATAGGATTCAGGTCAGGACTTTGGCTAGGCCACTCCAAAGTCTTCATTTTGTTTTTCTTCAGCCATTCGGTGGTGGACTTGCTGGTGTGTTTAGGATCATTGTCCTGCTGCAGAACCCAAGTTCGTTTCAGCTTGAGTACACGAACAGATGGTCGGACATTCTCCTTCAGGATCTCTTGGTAGACAGCAGAATTCATAGTTCCTTTTATCACGGCAAGTCTTCCAGGTCCTGAAGCAGCAAAACAGCCCCAGACCATCACACTACCACCACCATATTTTACTGTTGGTATAATGTTCTTTTTCTGAAATGCAGTGTTCCTTCTACGCCAGATATACTTGGACACACACCTTCCAAAGAGTTCCACTTTTGTGTCATCGGTCGACAGAATGTTGTCCCAAAAGTCTTGGGGATCATCAAGATGTGTTGTGGAGAAATTGAGACGAGCTTTGATGTTCTTTTTGCTCAGCAGTGGTTTTTCTCCTTGGAACTCTGCCATGCAGGCCATTTTTGCCCAGTCTTTTCCTGATGGTGGAGGCATGAACGCTGACCTTAACTGAGGCAAGTGAGGCCTGCAGTTCCTTGGACGTTGTTGTGGGGTCTTTTGTGACCTCTTGGATGAGTCGTCGCTGCGCTCTTGGGGTAATTTTGGGCGGCCGGCCACTCCTGGGAAGGTTCACCACTGTTCCATGTCTTCGCCATTTGTGGATAATGGCTCTCACTGTGGTTCGCTGGATTCCCAAAGCTTTGGAAATGGCTTTATAACCCTTTCCAGACTGATAGATCTCAATTACTTTCTTTCTCAATTGTTCCTGAATTTCTTTGGGTCTCGGCATGATGTGTAGATTTTAAGGATCTTCTGTTGGACCTTACTGTGTCAAGCAGCTCCTATTTAAGTGATGCCTTGATTGTGAACAGGTGTGGCAATAATCAGGCCTGGGTGTGGCTAGAGAAATTGAACTCAGGTGTGGACAACCACAGTTATAGTATGTTTTAACAAGGGGGGCAATCACTTTTTCACACAGGGCCATGATGGTTTGGATTTTTTTTCACCTTTAATAATAAACACCTTCATTTACAAATTGCATTTTGTGTTTACTTGTGTTGTCCTTGACTATTGTTTAAATTGGTTTGATGTTCCGAAACACTTAAGTGTGACAAACATGCAAAGGAACAGGAAATGAGGAAGGGGGCAAACACTTTTTCACACCACTGTATATATGGACACAGATATGTATAAAATCACATGTTTTTTTATAAATCACAGATA
Source organism: Lithobates sylvaticus (assembly GCA_028564925.1). Classification (NCBI taxonomy): domain Eukaryota; kingdom Metazoa; phylum Chordata; class Amphibia; order Anura; family Ranidae; genus Lithobates; species Lithobates sylvaticus. Next base: position 183,886,863 of record CM053036.1, read on the forward strand.
GGAATGTGGAGTGGGATTTTTCTTTTTTCTTATTTACAAGGGGGGGGGGGGGGGGGGGGGGGGCATCTTGGGGTAGCAACACTAAGAATGGGATTGGAGGGGGATTTGGGGGCACATGGGTGGGGGAAATATATTTGGATAGCATGTATAGGTATATAATATAAAGAAATAAATCAAGAAACCCCTCTTAAGGTATGTAACTCCTGGAGATGGAGATAGGAGGTAGGAGGGAGGGTTGGGAGGGGGAATAGGGGAATTTGTGGGGAGATAGGGGGCCACTATGATACTTTTTGCATATGATAATCAAGGAGTTAATAGGGAGGGGAGGGGAGGAGAGAGAAGGGGATTAAATAAGACAGTAGGCATATTACAAGGTAATAATGGTAAAGACTATACTGGGGGGGCGTGTCCAAGATGGCGACGTGAGCGGTCGCATTCCCCATGAGCTCCGCCGACTCCATCTCATTTACCCGCTTTCCTGGGCGCCTATTCCCACTAATTCTGCTGAGCGACAGCTGGATGAGGCGGCACACCCCTTGGGCACAGTCCGGTAAGGGGAAGAAACTGAAATTTCCCCCGAAATCAGAGAATACCCCACCGGGCCTAGATCCGGGCCCTCACGTGGAGACGTGCGCCAGGCACTGTCCGCACATGGGGTCCCAAACTCCCCCAGCTCACCCGCCAGACACCAGACCGCCCTGGCTGGCAGAGGTGATGGCGGCGATCGACACATGTCAGTCGACACTCACGGCTAAGATTGAGGAAGTCCAGCTGGATGTAAGCCTCATTCTGCAGGACATCGACAAACTCTGCTCCAGAGTAACGGACACGGAGCAACGAATAAGCCTGGTGGAGGACGAATCCCTGGAACACACAGCATCCCTTAGCACCCTTCATAGGAAGGTGAAAGCCCTGGAATTCAGAGCAAAGGACGCTGAGTACAAAAATAGGAGTAACAATCTCCGGATCATCGGCCTGCCAGAGGGTGCGGAGGGGAAGGACCCAACAGCCTTTGTGGAGTCCATGCTGCGATCCCTTCTCCCTAATGCAAGCTTCTTTCCCTATTACACAGCGGAGAGACGCGCATAGGGTCCCACCAAAGCAGGGCCCCCTGGGCGCTCTGCCGAGGACCTTCATCCTGAGAATGCTCAACTTTCGTGACAGAGATGAGGTGCTAAGGGCCTCCAGAATGCAAGGTGAGCTCCGGTTCCAGAATACAAAGCTTATGATTTTTCTGGATTATTCCGTCGAGACCCAGCGACTACGCAAGTCCTTTGATCAAGTCAAAGGGGCGCTCAGAGCCCGCAACATCAAATATAGTGTGATGTTCCCTGCAAGCCTCTGTGTCCAAGACGGCGAGACCTTCAGGTTTTTCAACACTCCAAGGGAGGCCTCAACCTGGCTGGACTCCTTACCACCGCATCGCTAGACACCCGGACTGTGAGTATGCTACTCTGCTTTTTGATGGTGGGTCACCTGGACGGGATTGTGAATGGTGGGCCCCTTATTATACCCCCACTAACTCTGCTCAAATCCTTTTGCCCCCACAATACCCCTTACAGGGCCCCCCCCCCCGTGTACAGAGAGGAACATTCTTGTACTGTTATAGAAGAAGCTCTCCCTGGTGCTTTCTCCTGAGACGCTGATCCAAGACAAGGGAGATGCCACTCTAGTACCCTAGAAATCTGCTGGGGACCCAACCATCTTGTAAGAAGCCCTATTCCCTTTCTCCGTTTATTTTTCAGTTTATTTTTCTATTTTTGTAACACAAGTGTACTGCCCCTGATGAGTTCAGGAGACTTCCCAAGCGTTTCCCTGTGACTACTTCAGGTTTATTAACCACTTTGAGTTCACTATGTTTGCCCGATAGGAGGCGCTATTGTTCATATGGGGTGTGTGGAGACTTTGCACCTGCTGACCTGCCTTCCATATCCTCCCACACGCTCTACTAAACCCACAGGAGTCAGCAGGGCAGGTTGAAGTGGGGAGCCGACGGGCTCGATTGGACACCACCGGAGGACCCCGGTGGGCTCCAGATCGCCTCTTGCACAGGTGCCCCCCTTTGCAGCTGGTGTGCTGAGTTAGGACTGGGGAGTGGAAGCTCATCCCGGTTTTGAGGGGTGTTGCCCCTTGTGGGCGAATTTTGGGGTTTTAAGTTTTTTTTCTTTTCAAGTTTAGATGTTTTATTGGATGCTTAATGAGTGGTCTTATGTTTCACACTGAATGGGATACTGATGTGGGTTTCGGGGCTGTCCTGCCTGGGGATCCAGCGCCAAAGCTTACTCCTCCTTACCCTACTTGATCTCTATCGGCCAGGTCACTGGTGTTCCAGTTTATAAAAGCGCATAATCCCCACGTGTGCATCCTTCAAGAAACCCACCTAGTGGGTAGTAGGACCCTGGCTCTGAAAAAAACGTGGATGGGCAACCACTATCACTCTACCTATTCCACCTTTGCTAGAGGGGTTAGCATGGATTTGGTGCTGGACCCCGATGGTTTATATATTGTCTTGCATGCTAGAATTCTTTCCCAGACCTGGTCCATAGTAGGCTTATATCTGCCTCCGCCAGCCTCATTGATGTTGTTAAATAATATCACGGCCACCTTAGCAGACTTCGCTTCGGACCACGTGATATTACTGGGTGACTTTAATGTGGCTCCTGAGCCGTGTGTTGACAGACTGGCGGGTGTGGGTCCCAACTCTCCTGGCCTAAAAGATTGGACTGACGCGTATGGCCTCACCGATGTCTGGCGGTGGAAGCATCCCTGGACAAGGGCGTACATCTGCCACTCTGCAACACACGGCTCATTCTCCCGTATTGATCTAATATTTGCTATTCAATCAGTCCTGTCCAGGGTCAGAGACGTTCAAATACTACAAAGAGGAATCTCGGATCATGCTCCCCTCTTGGTAAGCATTGGTGACCCGGTCTCCCCGGCTAGACTGTGGAGACTCTCAAGGATCTGGATTTCTGATCAGGAGGTGGAACCCCAGTTTAGCAGGGAACTGGACAGATACTGGGTAGGGATGAGCCGAACACCCCCCTGTTCGGTTCGCACCAGAACCTGCGAACAGACCTAAAGTTCGCGTGAACTTTAGAACCCTATTAAAGTCTATGGGACTCGAACGTTCAAAATCAAAAGTGCTAATTTTAAAGGCTTATATGCAAGTTATTGTTATAAAAAGTGTTTGGGGACACGGGTCCTGCCCCAGGGGACATGTATCAATGCAACTTTTTTTTTTTTAAAAACAGCCGTTTTTTCAGGAGCAGTGATTTTAATAATGCTTAATGTGAAACAATAAAAGTGTAATATTCCTTTAAATTTCGTACCTGGGGGGTGTCTATAGTATGCCTGTGAAGGGGCGCATGTTTTCCGTGCTTAGAACTGTCCCTGCACAAAGTGTCATTTTTTGCAGGGAAAAAAGCTATTTAAAATCACTTGCGGCTAATGAATTGCCGGCTCCCGTAATACAGAGAACAGTCATTCATTGAAAGTCATTGATAAAAAAAAAGTCATTGATTAAAAAAAAAAAAGTGTGGGGATGGGGTCATGGGGAAAGCCATAGGAAAGTCCCCATGACATCCCTGTGCGTCAGAGGGGGGCAGGGTCACCAGGTGGCCCCGCTCTCCATTATAAAAGAGCTGTCAGATGCAGCGAAGCCTCACACAGCGGAAGCCTCCCATTGCGAGGAGCTGCCCACGGACGAGAAGACCAGAGCAAGAAGAAGCGAATCGGAGGAAGAAGAAGATGGAAGAGGAAGATGGAAGAAGATGGAAGAAGAAGATGAAGAAACCGAAGGATGAAGAAAGGAAGACCAGAAGAAAGAAGATGAAAGAAGATTTTAACAAAGGAATTGTCAAAGACCGTCTCCTGTAATTTTTAAAATTTTTGTCACTTTTTTGGTGAAATGGTACTTTTGTACCCCTTTACCATTTCACACAGGGGGGGGGCGGGATCTGGGGTCCCCTTGTTAAAGGGAGCTTCCAGATTCCAATAAGCCCCCCGCCCACAGACCCCCACAACCAATGGCCAGGGTTGTGGGGAAGAGGCCCTTGTCACCATCAACATGGGGACTGGGTGCTTTGAGGGGTCACAGACCCCCAAAGCACCCTCCCAATGTTGAGGGCATGTGGCCTGGTACGGTTCAGGGGGGGGGGGCATGTGGCCTGCCAGGTTGCATGCTCAGATAAGGGTCTGGTATGGATTTTGAGGGGGACCCCACGCCATTTTTTTTTTTGGCCGGGGTTCCCCTTAAAATTTAGGGGGACCCCCACGTCATTTTTTTTTTATTTGAAGCGGGGTTCCCCTTAATATCCATAGCAGACCTGAAGGGCCTCGTAATTGAATTTGGGTGAACCCCCAAGCTTTTTTTTTTTTTTATCAATGACTTTTTTTATCAATGAATTTCAATGAATGACTGTTCTCTGTGTTACAGGAGTCGGCAATTCATTAGCCGCGAGTGATTTTAAATAGCTTTTTTTCCTGCAAAAATGACACTTTGTGCAGGGACAGTTCTAAGCACGGGAAACATGCACCCCTTCACAGGCATACTATAGACACCCCCCAGGTACGAAATTTAAAGGAATATTACACTTTTATTGTTTCACTTTAAGCATTATTAAAATCACTGCTCCTGAAAAAAATGACGTTTTAAAAAAAAATTTTTTTGCATTGATACATGTCCCCTGGGGCAGAACCCAGGTCCCCAAACACTTTTTATGACAATAACTTGCATATAGGCTTTTAAAATTAGCACTTGAGATTTCTCCCATAGACTTTTACAGGGTGCTCACGGCTTTTCAAATTTGCCGCGAAAATTGTTCGCTGTTCGCTGGACAGGTGAACAGGCAATGTTCGAGTCGAACATGAGTTCGACTCGAACTCGAAGCTCATCCCTAATACTGGGCTACTAACCCAGCTACGTCCTCGCCTATGGAGGTTTGGGATGCTTTCAAAGCCTTCACAAGGGGTCAATACGAGTCCATAATAGCCAACACTAGGAGACACAGATGCTCAGATCTAGCTAAAGCAGAGGCTGCGACCACCGCCCAAGAGGCACTGTATATCCGCACACGCGACCCCCAACACAATATCAGATTGCAATCCCTGACTCAAGAAGTCCTATCCCTTTGCACGGCCCTGACCCAGAAAAAACTGCTTGCACAGTCCCAAAGGATATTTGAACAGGGGGAGAGGTCAGGCAGACTTCGCGCCTGGCTCTCTAGAGAGCAGTCGGGAGGGTTCAGCATCCCCCATATCCTGGACTCTAATGGTGAGCTCCTTTGCTCCTCGGAGGAGATTAATCGCTCCTTCGTCACGTACTATCAGGCACTGTACTCTTCAAAGGTGACCTTCAGAGATGACAAAATTACCTCCTACTTAGCTGAAGTGGACGTCCCTGTTCTCACTGACACATGCAGTAAAAGCCTAGACAGACCTTTCACCCTTGATGAGACGCTTGCGGCTCTTAAATCTATGCAACCGGGCAAAACCCCTGGGCCTGACGGGATACCTGTAGAACTGTGCAAACAATACCCTGACATACTAGCTAACAGACTTCATACAATGCTTACTGTGGCCGAAAACTTACAGACACTTCCACAATCTATGAGAGAGGCAATTATTATTGTCACCCCAAAGCCAGGCAAGGATCCCACCAAATGTACTTCCTATAGACCGATATCGTTGCTCAACGTGGACGCCAAAATTCTGGCCAAGATTCTGGTGAACAGGTTGAACACGGTAATCACGGCCCTGGTCCATCCCGATCAGACAGGCTTTATGCCAGGAAGGGGCACTGATATTACCCTCAGGAGACTCTTTACCCACATAGCCAGGGCAAACACGGAGGGGGAGTGTCTGGTAGCCTCCCTAGACGCCGAGAAGGCCTTTAACTCTGTTGAGTGGAGGTACCTATGGGCAGTCCTGTCTAAATTTGGCTATGGTGAAAGGTTTATTTCATGGGTGAAGATGCTGTACACGGCCCCCCAGGCAAGAGTCTTCACCAACGCCTGTCTCTCAGAGTCATTCCTGCTATGCCGAGGCACGAGACAGGGCTGCCCCCTGTCTCCCGCCCTGTTCGCTCTGGCTATGGAGCCTCTGGCCGCCTTGATAAGAGCGGATGAAGAGGTGAAGGTATACAGATAGGAGACATACACGAAAAAATCTCGTTATATGCAGATGATGCCCTACTGTATCTGGCTGACTCATCCGTCTCCCTTAGCAAAGTATTAACCAAATTTAACCATTTTAGAAAATTTTCGGGTATAATGATTAACTGGGATAAATCCGAGCTATTCTCCCTATGCCCCCTGATGACAGTACCGGACTCCCTGACTCAACTTAAATGGGTAGATGAGATTAAATACCTGGGGATAAAGGTGACAGCAGACATGAGACAATACATGGCCCGCAACCTCCAACCTCTAGTACTACTTCCAAGTGCGCAGCATGGCGCTCGCTCCCTCTGACTCCTGTGAGTTAACCTGCTGAAAATGGTGCTCCTCCCGAAGTTTCTCTACTTTTTTAGAAACTCCCCGATCCACATCCCAAGGGAATTCTTCAGGAAACTGGAAGGTCAGCTGAGGAACTTTGTCTGGGCAGGGAGGCCTCCAAGAGTGGCAAAGCAGCTACTCCACCTGCTCATTTCTGGAGGTGGATTGGCTCTCCCTAATTTTCAAATTTATTACTGGGCTGCCGTCTTTGTAACGGTTAGATGGTGGTTCTCCCAGCCCAGACAAAACCCGGCGGTCAGGCTAGAGGCAGCCATTCTAGGTTCATATGCAGCCCTTAGTAATCTAGCATTTAGAGGCAAGCAGGCCGATAGCGCAGTTACCACCCCAATGAAAACGACCATACGGGTGTGGCAGGACGCAAGAAGGGTTAATGCAAAACGCTTCCATGTGTCCCCGCATACGCCCTTGTGGGGCAACCCCCTCCTTCCCCATTTCTACTCCTTACCGAACCCATCAAAGTGGGCCGAGAAGGGGATACTTACTTTGAAACACATAGTCAAGCAAGGTACAATAGCTTCCTTCCAGGACTTGAAGTCCTCGCACACACTACCAGCGAATTGGACTTTCTGATATTGGCAGCTGCGGCATGCCTTTAAATCTCAGTTCCCCCAGAAAATAACTATGGAACCAGATTCAGATTAAACGTCTCCTGACCTCCAGCATGATGGGATGACCTCTATCCTCCCTCTATCTATACCTGACTGTAGCACATGATGCTAAATTGACCAAGATGTTTGACAAATGGAAGACTGACATACATACCCTAGATGACGAGATATGGGAGGAATGCGTAGCCACTTACATTCCAACAATGATATCTTCGCGTGACAGGTTTATCCAACTTAAATTTTTGCACAGGGCCTATTACACCACGCAAAGGTTGGCCAAGATATTCCCCCTACATGACCCGTTGTGCCCCAGATGCAGACAGGATATGGGCTCATTTTTGCACATGGTCTGGTCATGTCCCAAACTTATCCCTTACTGGACCCAAATAACTGATGACTTGACGGGAATGTCAGGCACTCGTGTCCCTCTGGACCCCTTGACTCTCCTCCTGAGTCATTTGGAGGAGATTCGGGGGGATAGATATACCAAGCTATTCCTGACATTCTCTCTCTTCTATGCTAGAAGAGAAATTCTCCTCAAATGGAAGTCAACTGACCCCCCGACCAGAGAGTCTTGGTGCCGCTCCATTAACGCAGACCTCCCCCTTTACAGACTTACTTATGAAAGTAGGCAGTGCCCAGCAAAATTCGATAAAGTCTGGTCGAGGTGGATAGATGCACATGGTTGATTAAGATGTGACGGTATACTGAGACCCACTGATAATTATGTGACCTGCCATTCCCTTTCCTCTAGGCCCTGATCTTCGTTCCCTAGTTGGGGAGGAATCGGGTATTTTGCTGTATGAACTTATTACCCTAAATTGATGTGCTAGCTTGTGACTGTTCCTTACACACCCACTGTTTGTACTTGAATACCACTGCTTTCCTATCTGATTGTAACTGTAACCCTGTTCTGTTTTTCAATAAAACATTTCTGTTATAAAAAAAAAAGACTATACTGGAAATACTCGCTGATAGAAGGATGGGAATGATAGTATGGGGGGGGGATGGATAGAGGAGGGGAGGCGGGAGGGAAGAAAAGAGAAGAAGGGAGGGTCAGTTGTGCTATGATATGCTCTGTGGATGGGGTATAAGGCAATACAGTTAGAGGTTATATAAATGTACACTCCAGAGGAGATACATATAATATGTAGATAGGTAGTTTGGAAATATATAGGCCAAATGGGGTGAAATAGAATTAGTAATGGGGGATAGAACGTTCAGATAGGAGAGGGACATATAGGAAAAGGTAGCCGCCATATAGGATGAAAAGAAGTAAGAAAATAGCTGGAGGGAGGGGGATGCTTTGCCATACTGGCCATAGTCTGCCAACCCCCATATTCAGCACCTACGGCAAACTAAGGACCCAGAGGTAGGTGCTGGGAAATTTAGCGGTTCCACTTAAATTTTAATTATTAAAAGGGTTTTTCCCTTTGAATTTTTTTTCACTTTTTTTTGTTCTTTGGCTGTTTTCCCCGTCTGTGCTGCCTCCCAGTACGAAGAAGATGGAGGGAATACGGGTGACATCATTAAATGTTAGAGGACTTAATATCCCTGAAAAACGAAGGATGTTACTGAGTGGATTAAAACACCTTAACACTGAGGTTGGAATGGTGCAGGAGACTCATCTGAAGGTAGGAGTATTTCCCTATCTTCAAAATAGACATTTTCCCAACGTATACCATGCTTCTAATCCTGGGACTAAAACCAAAGGAGTTGCTATATTAATATCTAATCGAATTGCGTGGTCTTTGTTGGATAAATGCGTGGATTTAGGTGGGAGATATCTCTTTCTTAAAGGATTCATAGGTAGTGTAAAGGTTACTTTGGCCACGATTTATGTCCCAAATGCTCATCAAGACAGGTTTCTGGAAAAAGCTCTAGCAAAACTAATGGAATTCAGGGAGGGAAAATTGATTTTAGGGGGAGATTTTAATGTCCCCCTAGAACCTAAATTAGATACTTCCACTGGAACCTCAACCGTACCTAGCGAAACTAGGAGGTGTGTACTTCTGAAGTTCCATGAACTTCAGTTGATAGATGTCTGGAGAGCCCTTCACGGGGAGGAGAGAGATTATACCTTTTTTTCAAACCCCCATCAATCATATTCCTGAATCGATTTCTTCGCGAGTAGGTACCAATCATAGTGGGGTGATCGAGTTTCACAACAGCTAGTCATCTCTTAATACCACAACAGCTACTCCCTATGGTACAGGAAGTATCAATAGGAAATATAACCTGGTCAGATAATGCACCAGTTACGATCAGGATCTCCATCTCGGGCGCTACTCAAGCGGCGGAATGGAGATGGCGTCTAAACGAAAGTCTATTACAGTTTCCCGAAATTCGAGAGGACCTAATAAAAGAAATTAATTGGTACTTCGAAACAAATGATAACGGGGAGAGCGATCCGGGAATGATATGGGAGGCTCATAAAGTGGTAATTAGAGGAATTTTAATTAAGCACGGCTCCTGAATAAAGAAGGCCCGAGAAGAACAAATTAGAAAATTGTTAGAAAAAATACAGGAAATAGAAACACAACATAAGAGGATACCTGAAAGGGGAATGGGAAATTAATTAGCATCCCTGAGGAGACAGCTCTCTGATCTTCTCCGTTATAAAGCAAAGGCAGTACTACAAGGAAGGAGGGTGACGTACGAATCCAGAGACAAGTGTGGCAAACTTTTAGCAAGAAAACTAAAAAAACAACAGACACGGTCATACATACCATATATTAAAACAAAAAGCGGTCAGAAACTTTCAATGCCGAAAGACATTGTCAATGAATTTAGGGAGTATTATACCTCTCTATGTAATTTACCAATGGCTCCTTTGCCACCCCTGTCTCTGGAAGAATACTTATTCTCCTCACATTTAGTACGCCTATCATCACCTGCCCGATGAGAATTAGAGAAACCAATTACAACGGAGGAAGTGTCTAAAGTAATGAAGACGTTTAAACACGGAAAGGCACCCGGCCCAGATGGGTTTTCTATACAATACTTTAAAAGATTTTTTAATTATTGGGCCCACATATGGTAAAAATGTTTAACCACTTCAGCCCCGGACCAATCTGCAGCCAAAGGACCAGGCCCCGTTTTGAGATTCGGCACTGCGTCGATTTAACTGACAATTGCACGGTCGTGCGACGTTGCTCCCAAACAAAATTGGCGCCCTTTTTTTCCCACAAATAGAGCTTTCTTTTGGTGGTATTTGATCGCCCCTGCGGTTTTTATTTTTTGCGCTATAAACAAAAATAGAGCGACAATTTTGAAAAAAATTCAATATTTTTTACTTTTTGCTATAATAAATATCCCCCAAAAATATATATAAAAAAACATTTTTTTTTCCTCAATTTAGGCCGATACGTATTCTTCTACATATTTTTGGTAAAAAAAATCGCAATTAGCGATTATTGATTTGTTTGCGCAAAAGTTATAGCGTTTATTATCTTATATCTTTATATCCCCTATTTTGTAATAGCGTTTACAAAATAGGGGATAGTTTTATAGCATTTTTTTATTAATATTTTTTTTTTTTACTAGTAATGGCGGCGATCAGCAATTTTTATTGTGACTGAAACATTATGGTGGACACATTTTTGACACATTTTTGGGACCATTGCTATTTATATAGAAATTAGTGCTATTTAAATGCACTGATTTCTAAGTAAATGACACTGGCAGTGAAGGAGTTAACCACTAGGGGGCGGGGAGGGGCTAAATGTGACGTGTTGTGTTTTTTTTACAGTAGGGGGCGTGGCTGTACGTCTGACATCATTGATCGGCTTTCCCGATGACAGGGAACAGCCGATCAATGACAGGCAGTGTAGGAAGCGCGGGGAGAGGTTTGTTTACACAGACCTCTCCCTGTTCTTCAGCTCTGTGACCCGATCGCGGGACACCAGCGGCGATCGGGTCCGCGGTTGTGGTCACGGTGCTCCCGACCGGGTCACAAGAGCGCCACGCTTGCCGCGCACGCCGCCCCACCGCTAGGCAGATAAAGGGGACATACCTGTACGTGCTTTTGCCTAGCCGTGCCATTCTGCCGACGTATATGTGCAGGAGGCGGTCGGGAAGCGGTTAATGTAGTAGGACAAACAACCAACCCTCCACTTGATGCATTATGAGCACATATTGCGGTGATCCCGAAAGAAGGGAAGGATAGGTCGGTTTGTAGCAGATACCGACCAATATCAATACCCAAATGTGGACTTAAAAATATTCACAAAGACATTGGCATCCCGTTTACAGACCCAGCTTACGCAGTTGGTACATTTGGACCAAGTGAGGTTTATCCCTACACGGGAGGCAAGAGACAGTACCATTAAAGTATTGAATTTGGCCCATTATGCAAATGAAAAGAAGATGCCAAGTGTATTTGTGAATACAGATGCGGAAAAGGCGTTTGATAGGGTCAACTGAACATTTATGTTGGGAGTATTGAAATACATGGGCCTAGGAGTTCGAATGATAGATTGGGTAGCAGGAATATACTCTAAACCACAAGCCCTGGTTAAGGCAAATGGGGTCCACTCAGAAAACTTTGTAATTACAAATGGGACTCGCCAGGGCTGCCCACTATCGCCTATTTTGTTTGCACTGACGTTGGAGCCTTTATTAAATAGAATTCAACAGAATCCCGATATCAAGGGCATATAGTTGGGAGAACAGGAGTATAAAGTCTCTGCTTACGTGGACGACTTACTCTTTTCACTTACTAGTCCACAAATATCATTACCAAACCTTATGAAGGAAGTGGAGCGATACGAAGCCCTGCCGAATTTCAAAATAAATTATAGCAAGTCGGAGGCGATGGGGGTGGCACTGGTGGGCCCCATGGAGATTAGTCTACAGAATAATTATAAGTTTAAGTGGACAACAACTGCACTAAAATACTTAGGAATACAGATCCCACCAAAGTTAACAGATATATATGCGCTGAACTTCCCACCATTGCTTAGGGAAGTGAGAACACTACTAGACAGATGGAATAGAGCTACACACTCCTGGTTTGCGAGATGTAATATTTTAAAAATGAATATCGTACCAACATTTTTGTACCTTTTTCAGGCAATACCCATCTCTATCCCCATGTGCTACTAGTCGAATTTGTACCGAGTTTACAAAATTTATCTGGGCAAGTAGGCACCCAAGTATAAGTAGAAATTTGTTGATTCTGACGAAAAAGGCCGGAGGAATAGCAGCACCAGATTTATACAAATATTATGAGGCTGCCCAGCTCGGCAGAATTATAGACTGGAGTAGACATGGAGAATATAAACTTTGGATTACTATTGAACAACAAGTGAGCCCGGTGCCTTTAAATAAAGCTATATGGTGTTATGCAGCCCTACCCGCTGATTTAAAACAACACCCTACGATTGGACCTACATTACGTGTAGGCTTCAGAGTTCAGAGCTATCCAGAACCCTAGATTTTCTACTCCTAATTTACTGTTGTTTCCCATTTTGGAAAATCCTGAATTCTCTCCGGACCTAGAGCCACGAGTATTTGGGAAACTAAGGGAGAAAGGATGCTTTCAAGACTCACATTTCCTGATATCTAATAGATGGTCAACGATTGAGCTTTTGACGCAACAGGGCGGTCAATTTGAAATACCTTTCTGGCAGACACGTCAAGTACGACATTTTCTGGAAACATTGGGCTCGTCGGTTAGCTATGGGTGACCTCGTACAAAATTTGAGACATATTGTGAGAAGGAACCCCTACCTCATATTATTTTTAAGATGTACGCGTTACTGACTTTTTACTGAAGAGTCTAGATAAATGGGAGAAAGATTTAGACCAAGTTTTTTCACCAGACCAACGTCAGAAAATAATACACCTGGCATTAAAATCATTCAGGTGTACTAAGATACAGGAGCTGAACTATAAGCTATTAACACGCTGGCATTGCACTCCCTCGAAAATGAATAAAATATTCCCAGATACATCGGGGAGTTGCTAGAGGGGCTGTCAGGGACGAGGTACATTGCTTCATATTTTCCGGACATGCCCAGTAATTAAACAGTTTTGGCAGGAAGTACAGCAAGCTTTTTGGCTGATTGTCTGGCTGCTTATAAAACCTGGTAGGTCTGTGTACACTTCCTGGTTGTCCAGCAGTCTGTACCTGTGTTTTGTGTGTTTCTTTGCAAGACGTGTGCTGCTCAGCAGCAATCTTGCTTGAAGAAGAGAATAGGAGAAGGATGAGGAGAAGAAGAAGATACTGGGTTCATCCCATCATTGCAAATCGTGAAGAGAGAGGCCAGTTCATGATCTTGTGTGGGCACCTCCGTGGGCATGAAGAGAAATTTTTCAATTTCACACGCATGTCAATTAGTAGGTGAGTACTGTTTCTGCCAAACCATACTTAATTTGTAGCCATTGATGTATAGTGTGTTTTATATTTGCAAGACACAAGTCCATCCAGTCTAACCTATGTGTGATTATGTCATTCTCAGATTTTTGTAACTAATAAGCCTTGTCCCCCCCCCCCCCCCCCAAAATACAAACTGTACATTATTTCAGCATGCAGCCTCAAGGGCACAAAATGAGCGTCAGCTAGCACCCCCTCCTGGTGTAAGCCAGGTCATATTCCCTTTTTTGGGGGGGATATTTTACCCCCCAAATACCTTGGCCCAAAATTGCTAGTGACAAGTTGCTTTGTGGGTGGTGGTGATGGCACGCAGCTTTGTTTAGCATTTTTGGCTCACACAATTGTTACTGTTAAATTAAAAGGCCAGTGGCTTCTTCTTTGTTGAAATGAGGACCCATATGCCATTTTTTTTTCCTGCCACTTATTTAGCCATAATTATATTGGAACTAAGGATGCCTGCCTTGTTCCCATAAATAATGTCCTTTTTTCAAAACTCTTTATTCCAAATTGTTTCATTACATAATAATTTACATTATAAATTTTTATATACTTTTACGTTTCTTTATATAATACAAATTGTAGTTACATTTGCTCCTCTCTTTCATTCCTTCCTCTCTCACCCTCTATGGTCACTTAATACTATATTTTCAGATATTCCTCTATCCACTGTTAGCCATGTTCTATTCCATTTTGCCCATATATTTTCATACCTTCGCCCGTTTCCCCTTTGTTCGTACATTATTTTTTCATAGGGTAGGACCTGGTTTACTGCTCTCACCCATTGAGTTACTGTCGGGGGATATGGCTGAATCCATTTTTCTATTATTTGTTTTCTTGCCAGAAACAGTACCTCCCTTAAGAAGGTATTATTATCTCTATTATCTCTCTCTTCCCTCAATATCCCCAACAAACATAATTCCATCGTAGCTATAAAAGGTTTATTCAGGACTTTTCCTATTTTCCTAGCTACTTGTTGCCAATATTTTCCTATTTTGCCACAGTACCACATTACATGAAGGAAGTCTGCTCCCCCCTGCCCACATCTAGTACATCTTGGTTCAGTCATCCTCCCCATTTTGTGCAATCTATTTGGAGCCAAGTACGTCTGGTGTATTATATTCATCTGTATTATCCTGTTATTCATTGCAGGGGATACCTTCCAGTGGGAATTGCAGGCTTCATCCCATTCATGATCGCTCATGTCTGGAATAGCCTCCTGCCACTTATCCCTTATTTTCAATGGTTCGCCTTCTATTTTCTTCTGTAACAGGTGTGTGTAAATCTTTGCTATCAATCCCTTAGGTCCCTGTGATCTCAGGATGCCTATAAGGGGATATTTAGATATTTTTAATTCCTCTCTTCTAAACTGTGTCTGTAGCACCTGCCTCAGCTGAAGGTATCTGTAGAACTGGTTACTCATTAAATTATATGGTTTTCATAGGTTAGTATCACATTTTTGTCATATAGCTGACCAAAAGTTATTATCTTATTCTTCTTCCAAAATTTACTATCCTCAAAGGCTTCCAGTTGTTCAAATTTTGGATTGTTCCAAAGCGCAGTTTCTGTTGGGATTCCAACAAATCCCGTCAGTTTCTTAGCCTCTCTCCATACTGTCCTTGCCACTTTCAAAAGGGGAATTTTTACTCCCACTCTCCTCAGATCTTTTAATTCTAATCCCGTCATGAAATCATCTATTTGCATTTTACTAAGGAGATATTCCTCTATCCTTGTTATTTTTTCCTGTCCTACCCATGATCTTAGATGTTTCAATTGCCCTGCCAAATAATATAAATATAAGTCCGGGAGGGCCAGTCCAGCTTCTGTCTTTGGTCTTTGTAGTTTATTAAATTTTAATTTACATCTTCCATATGCCCAAATGAACCGAGTCATCTGCGAGTTTAATATCTGTTTTGGTATTTTTACTGGGGAGTGTGCAAATACATATAAACACTTGGGTAATATAATAGATTTTATCAGGTGAATTCTGCCTGCCATTGATATTGGTAGCTTTATCCATATTTCCAATTTTCTCTTCACATGTTCTACTAGTGGGAGTATATTAGCTTCCATCTCGTCTTCATGTTTCAACGGAATATTTACTCCCAAATATTTAAAAACTTCAACTATTTTTAATGGGGTCTGAGCTCTCCTTTCATTACCTGTTCCCAAAGGCATCAGTGCGGATTTTTGCCAATTTATTTTTAACCCTGAGAACCTCCCGTATGTTTCTATTATTCTGATTGCTTCCGTCAGAGATGCTTGCGCATCTCCCATATATAATATAATATCGTCCGCATATAAGCCTATGTGTTCGTTTTTTTTTTCCTACTTTAATCCCTTTATATTTATCTGATTGTCTGAATCTATTTGCCAGTGCCTCAATTGCCAGAGCAAATAATTGCGGTGACATTGGGCAGCCCTGTCTTGTTCCTCTATATAGTTTTATTGTGGGGGATAATATACCGTTTATTAGCAAATTGGAGCATGGTTGTTTATAGATTATTCTCACCCATTTTCAAAATTTTTCCCCAAATCCATTCCTTTCCAGGACTGTCTGCAGAAATTCCCATTCTATAGAATCAAATGCCTTGGCTGTATCCAACGATGCCAAGGCACTTGTTTCCGGGATGAACTCTCTCATTTGTGTCATATATTGCGTCCTTCTAATATTAATTGATGTGGATTTCCCTGGCATAAATACAGTTTGATCCTCCGCTATTATAGACAAGATTACCTGATTGAGCCTTTTGGCAAGCACTTTTGCCAGTACTTTGTAATCTATATTTAATAATGATATTGGCCTATACGACCCACACTCAGTTCTGTCTTTGTCTGGTTTTGGTATCAATATGACTGTAGCATCATACATGGAAACAGGCATTTCTCCCCTTTGGAACGCCTCTCCATACATTTTGGTCATAACTGGTACCATAATCTCTGCATATCGCTGGTACATTTCCAGTGGTATGCCATCTGGTCCTGGGGACTTTCCCCGTTCCCAGAGAGAAGATAGCTTCTCGTACTTCCTCTTCCTCTATGTCCCTCTCTAACTCTTTTTGTTCCTCTGTTAATTTAAGGAAGTCCAAATCCTTCAGGTATTCCTCTATCTCTTCTCGTGTACAGGTCAGTGTTGATGTATACATGTTAATATAGTTGTGACGGACCCCGTACTCAAGATGTCCGCCATAAATGCTTCCTCCGTCCGGTACCATACAATCCAAGACCCCTTAGCTCACCCAGTCACCAGACAACACCAGTGTAGGCTACATCAGGAATTAATCTTTATTTGACATGTCACACTTATATACAGTTGACAGATGACTCAAGCCTAACCTAATTAGCATGAGCTAATTATCTTAATCAACACTGGGCTCCATCATTCAATTGCAGGGTTAATTAGCACACACAACAACAGGTGAAATACCCTTACAAGCCAGACAATATTCATTAACACAACAGACAGGTGGCTGGAGTTCATGAGTCATGACATTAGCGTCTCTTGCTAATATGCCAAAATACACATACAGATTCTATGTGTATTGGGGGGCCAGCATGGACCTGAATCCAAGTATCACCAGCTCAGGGGTCCCAGGCTTGCAGCTCAAAGAGCACTGTTCCCCCAAATGCCAGGGCCCATAATCGCAAGGCAACAGGCTCGCACTCAGTCCCCTCCAACAGCCTGTGTCCCAGCCAGGTCTGTCACATTTCTCCCCTTTCGGCAGGAGACTAACACAGGAGGAGACCCAGGACGGGTTGACTCCGAAGTTAGTCAGTGGTTCCAGTCCTCTAATGCCTGTACCCACACAGTACCCCAAACAAATTGTTCCAAACAGAGCACTACTCACCCAGCCAACTTCTGCCTCTCTCATAGAACATATCCGCCGCTGGGGAGAGGCCTGGACTAGCCCTTCTCCCTGGAGTCTTTTCAGCCGCTGGAGAGAAGACAGGGTGACTGGGCTCACTCCATCCTGCTGTTGGGGATCTTGGCCGACCGCCCAGCATCCCTGGGTTATACTGGTGGAGACTGCATTCCCATCCACCTTTACAGGGAAGCTGTCCTGTTTTAGTTGCGGGCAGAGGCCAGCAGCGCTCTGTTCCGTTGCCAGCAGTTCAGGTGGGTGTAGGAGCTTCCCTACATCATCTCCTCCAGCTAACTGTTGGGGAGAGAGGCCGACTGCCCCAGCTCCTTGGAACTCCGCAGCTGTTGCAGGTGCTGGACAGAGGTGGGTAGCACTCTGGCCTGTTGCCAGCACTTCTGCTGGGGACTCCACATCCTCCGCTCTGGTTAACCGTTGGGGCAGGAGGCTGGCTTCCTCCACTCCCACATCTGGCTGCTGGGACAACATGTCTCTGGTACTGTCTCCCAGGTGCACAAATCTTTGCTGGGGAGAAAAGATCGCTTTCACCACCCTGGCCAACTGTTGGGGAGGGACGACAAACACCTCCTCTCCCTTCTCCCCCTGTATCTGCTGCTGGGAAGTGATTGCCACCTTCTCACCCTGAGCCTCCATAACTGCCACCGGTGTGGGGCAGAGGTCTTGGACCCTCTGTCCGGGGACCTGCGCTTCAGCTGGGGAAGTTCCTTGTAACTCCACGGATACTGCTGTTGGTGCTGGGCAGAGCTCAGTGAAGTTTGGCCCTAAGACCAGCTCTTCTGATGGAGGCTCATCAGGTTGTTTTTCCTCAGCAGAAAAGTCTATTAAATCCCCATGCTCTACAACTGATGGCTGGGTATAGAGGTTCACCATCTGTCCGTGGAACCTAGAAGATGCCATCGGTGCTGGGCAGAGGTTAGCAGAGCTTTGCCCTGTTGTCAGCACTTCAGCTTTGGGGATGGCAATCTCCAGATTTTCCACTGCCGATTCTCTGGCATGCTGCTGGACAGGCACATTCCTCCATCCAACCTCATCTTGTGCAGTAACAGGTTTGTCAAGGTCAGTCAGCACTTGCTGCATCTGCCATAAGACCTCCGCATCCATAGCTGCGGGGGCAGGGGGGCAAAGCACTCTTTTACTATGCCACATTGCTGAGTCTTCAGCCAGGATTTCAGAGCTGTCTGCTGGTATTTCCTGATAGTCCCAGGCAAAGGGAGCCCCACCCTGCTGCTGAGCAGTGTCTAGCAGCTGTATGTAGGCAATCTCCAGCTCCCATTCCTGAGCGGCCAGGAACTCCAAATCTTCCTGTGCCCAGAGCACTTCCGAGACGTTCAATCTTTGCTCTCTGTGCTCCATTATTTCCTCCAAACGCCACTCCAGATCACTCCCAAAGTCGGGGTCCTCGGACAGCCTCCAGTACAACAATCCCAGGCCATTATAATCAAAGCCTTCCGTGGGCCTGTCATCCGCTGTCCACGGGCACACTTGGGCTACATACCACCGGAGGGCTCTGTAGCTCTCGTCCAAACGCATTTCTGCCCGGATCAGCCTGCTTAACTCAGCTGTCCACTCCTGCTTCGGTTGTTCCCCCAATAACAACATTCGTACTTCATACTGCGACCAGTACCTTACATGGATGGAGGGGAGAACTTTTCCCTGGTGTCGCTGCTCACAGGCTAGCGCTTCTTTCCAGAGTTGTAGGCGAACAGAATCATACCATCCCAGCAGGACCTGCACCGATACTGGTCCTCTGTGCTGTAGCCGCATCTCTCGCAACCTCCTTCCGAATTCCTCTTCCATGACGTATCTGTACCTCTGCTATCCGGGCCTTGGATCCAGGTGATGGTTTGGATGTGTTCACGACAAGGAAACACGATCCCACCGCTGCCAGCCAATTGTGACGGACCTCGTACCCAAGATGTCCGCCGTAAATGCTTCCTCCGTCCGGTACCATACAATCCAAGACCCCTTAGCTCACCCAGTCACCAGACAACACCAGTGTAGGCTACATCAGGAATTAATCTTTATTTGACATGTCACACTTATATACAGTTGACAGATGACTCAAGCCTAACCTAATTAGCATGAGCTAATTATCTTAATCAACACTGGGCTCCATCATTCAATTGCAGGGTTAATTAGCACACACAACAACAGGTGAAATACCCTTACAAGCCAGACAATATTCATTAACACAACAGACAGGTGGCTGGAGTTCATGAGTCATGACATTAGCGTCTCTTGCTAATATGCCAAAATACACATACAGATTCTATGTGTATTGGGGGGCCAGCATGGACCTGAATCCAAGTATCACCAGCTCAGGGGTCCCAGGCTTGCAGCTCAAAGAGCACTGTTCCCCCAAATGCCAGGGCCCATAATCGCAAGGCAACAGGCTTGCACTCAGTCCCCTCCAACAGCCTGTGTCCCAGCCAGGTCTGTCACAATAGTATTTTTGGAATGTCTCAAGTATCTCATCTAATGTGTTTACCGTCTCCCTTTTTTCATTTTTCACCTCTGATATTGCTAGTGATGGGGTTTGTCGTTTTATCATAATGTTCAGCATCTTATTAGATTGTTGTCCTTGTTCAAAGTTTTTTTGTGCATATTGGAGTTTCTTACGCTTAGCGTTAATTATTAATTGGTTCTTATATTGCCGTTATGAGGCTGCCCATCTTATTTGGTTTATATTTGAGGGGTCCCCTATAAACCTATGTTCTGCCTGTGCACATAATTGTTCCATTTCCTCCTCTTCCTGTCTGTTAGTACGTTTAATGTATGATATTGTTGATCTTGTTATCCCCCTCAAGTATGCCTTAAATGTGTCCCAGAGTACTCCATCTATTTTCCTGTTGCCATGTGCTTCCAGGAACATTCCCATTTGCTCTGGAATTCTATAATTTAATCCTATCTGGGTTAACCATTGAGCCTGTATCCTATAACCCGGTCTTATTCTTTTTGGGCCTATTTTTAGCTCAAAGGTTAATCCAGAATGGTCAGACACCCCTCTTGTCATGTACGCCACAGACCGAACCATTGGCAGGATCTTTTCGTTCCCCATTACCATATCTATTCTAGACATGCGCCCTCTTCCTGGTGCATGCCATGAATAAGCCCGGATCCCAGGGTTTCTGATCCTCCACAAGTCAGCCCATCCTACTTCATTCATAAATTTCTCCAACACTTTCGGCCCTTCCCCTCCTTTATGCTTACTTCTTCCGAACCTGTCTAATTTTGGGTCTAAACACATATTGAAATCTCCCATACATACGACATGTGCCTCTGGGTATTCTGACATAAATATCACTGCCTCTTTCAGTACTCGCATTGTAGCTGGGGGGGGGTTATAAATCCCCATGATTACAACAGGCATTGCATGCACCAACGCAAAGACAAAAACATATCTTCCATCGGGGTCTCTTTTTTCTCTAATACACTCCCATGTTACCCCTCGGTGGACCAAAAGAGAAACCCCTCTTGAGTATGTAGTATGACATGAGTGGCTTGACCATTGTATCCAAGGTTTTTCTAGATACTTCAATCTCTCTTTAGTCATATGTGTTTCTTGGATACAAATGATCTTTGCCTGCACTTTGTTAATTTCTGAAAAAACCTGTGTTCGTTTTAATTGCGTTCCCATACCTCTCACATTCCATGACAGAAATGTGTGCTGATTACTCATATTTATTGTATTTTATTTTAGCCATTATTCCCCCGAAAAATAAAAGAAGAGGAAAAGAAATTCTATGTCCCTTTTTCCTTTCCGTGTCCATTCTCTTTTCTACCTCTCTCCTCTCATTCATCCATAAATAAATAATTTCCTTAACCACTTACCTTACTCTTTTTTATACAGTATGCCCAAATGTTTTTCCCACATGTATTTATGAATTTATTTATTTTTTACTCAGTTTTGACGAATTGCTGGGCTTAATCTCCCCTCGCTTGGAGCATCAGAACACAAGCTTCAGAAAAAGTATCCAGCCTGCTGAAAGATTATTGATCACATTAAGGTAATTATCATCACTCATGTAATTTGTCATGCGTTATATTGACCATGTTTTTTGTATTTTTTATGTTTTTTTTACCTGGGTATTTTTTTAAATATGACGGCACAAAAAATGTAGGAATAATTATTTATTCACGTATCATAAAATATGATAAAAATATAAACTTTACCCATGTATAAAACATAAATTAACTCTGAAATAACTTAAAAACAAAAAACTTGCCTGTCAAGTAGGCCTCTTCCCTGTTTTATCAAAATGTGTCATGTTGGTCCTTAACCATGAACAGACCTCATCACAGATTCTGATATGTTTTGGGGAAAGGGGCCTCATAGGAGTATTGAGTTGCGGAAGGTGGGTCATCACTGGCAGTGTGGGGAGCAGGCCTAGCCTCCCCATGTTGACTTTGCACATACATACCCTGAGTTTGGGGGGGGGGGCCCTAATTGAAGAAAGTGGGGATGGGATAGGGAAGGTTACTGTGTGGCCCTTCATATCTGGAGATTGGCTTGTCATAATTTGAGGGATATGGTGGTGGATTATAGGGGTAAGGGTGGTGTTGCTGCTCAGGGTAGTGCGTGTGTCTTGGGTAGTTATGGGAAGGTCTTGGTTGGGGCACATTTGGGTAGTTAAATGCAGGTTCCTGCTGTGGCTGGGAGAAGGAGTGCATATTTTTTTCAATATTTTTTCGCATTTCATAGTAACGCTCTGGTGGTACCTTTTTAATTAGTGGTACAAAACTGAGCATCAGGATTGTATCGGGACATAAAAATGCATCCACCTTTGCGGTCATGTTTTTTAACATGTCTAATAAGCGCTCACTTAGGTTAGGTTGGGATAGTGCTGGGCGCCTCCGTGGCACTTTGCCAGGCTGACCAATGTGTGCAGGAGCAGAGGATGGCCCAGGGACAGCCTCCTCTGCCCCTGAACATTGTTCATCTGGATTAGTTTCCCAGAGACTGGAAGATGTTTGGATTAGTGCTAAATCCTCTGTGTCTTCTGGAATATCAATGGGTGCTTCCTCCTCTGTTTGTTCTGGTTCTTCCTCCAAAACATCTTGCTCCTCCCAACTAGATTCTGTCCTCTTTTATATTGTAAAAATTTAAAAAAATAACTAGGCATATTAATGATTACCAGATTGTGCATGAAAACTTACTTGGAAAACTTGCAGACATGCTCTTTGCAGATGATGCAAATTCTCAGTGAACAATATGATACTGATATTGCTGAATTGGATCTTGAGATCCTTAAGTGGCAGGAGGAACATGCCAATTTGGGATCTCATGTCTGCTTCACAGAAAAGGACAAGAATCTTAGGGATCACCTGACAAAATATGCAACAGGTCTAATCAAATCGAAGGAAAATAAGTACCAACGGGATAAGAAAGCATATGTTTATGAACAAGCATACAAATGGAACCAACCAAACAAATATCCACTAAGAAGGGGAAACTCCAACCAGGGCTTACGAACACTCAATTTAGATCTTGTGGAATTGGACACATCATCCATCTCCTCAACATCATTTGCACCTATAGCTTTACGCAAAGACAAATCACAACAAGGGGGAGCTATTCGTAAAAGGAAGAAAGACAGTGAAACTAGCTCACAGAGCCGACCGCGATCAGACAAAATAAATAGCAAGGAAAAGAAAATACGCTCTCAACAGAGCAAAAACAACACTACACTAAATACGACCTTGTCAAACAGCACGTTGAATCACTCTTTAGTATCATTGACTACTCCCACCAGGAATATTGACTCTATTTCCTTGGTGGCGGGCCCTCCCTTACAGGGACTTGTACAGGGACTATCCAACTCAGGGCCCCACATGGATCTAAAAATGGCCCCAATCTTTTCCGGTAATTCTAGTGATCGCAAACGCAGTTTACCAATAACCACTCCAATGAAAAAATCCAATCAGCCTTTAAAATAATTGGTCCCGACCCCCCTATTTTCAAGAGTCGCGACAAATTTGATATTATAAATCTATCCTCTCACCCACTTTCGGACAATGAGGCCAAAGTATTGCAACTCACGTTTTGCCCGGATGAGGATGCAGATAGATTTGAGTTGGTCAAAGACCTTCACCTATTCGCACGACGCCTGATGTATAAGGTCATTTATGATAAAACATCATCCGATGTCCCTATTGGCGAACAAAATAACGCCAATATGGAGGGCATTACCTTTGAGGATCTACGGGTGTTACAGGACCTAATGGACCTGTGGGACGAAAGCAATCCGGAAGAAGAGGGCTGGACCTTTACCAGTTCTCCCCCCTCTCTCACTCGGTTGGGGGTAACCTTCCCTCCCCCCTGCTTGCGACCCCACAGGCCCATTGGGGTCCTGTGCGCCAACTTTTGGTATCCCCAAAACCTATAAACCTAAGTCAAAATCTTTTCCTATCCTGCAAGGGAATTCTAATATTTGGGCCTTTGTGATACAGGTCACAAAGGAAATAGAATCTACCAACTGGCAGGGTGGACCTCTGACCAACCTACCAAAAGATCTAAAAGAAGCGTTACAGAATTTGAAGTCCAATAACAATATTGTAATCAAACCATCGGACAAGGGTGGGAATTTGGTCATACTGGACATAGAGAAATATGAAAAGATGTGTCTAGATATAATATCAAATAAAATATGGTATAGAATGGTTCCAGCCTCACATGTAAACTACTATTTGAACAAATATAGAGGTATAATAATAAAGGCCCGCCTAAATGGCACCATCGATGCTAAAACCTTTGAGTTTCTAGATATGACCACATTCACCACTCCTACCTTTTATGCCTTGCCCAAGGTACATAAGAGCTTAACGTCCCCACCAGGTCGCCCTATAATCTCAGGTTGTGGATCACTAACAGAAAAAGCCAGTCAATTAGTCGATGAGTACTTGTACCCACATTTTAAATGTTTATTCTCATATGTTAAAGATACCATAGAGCTTTTAAAAAGCACAGATGGTCTACAGATACCTGCAAATGCTTGGCTGGTGGCCATTGACATAGAGGCCCTCTATAACTCGATACCTCACCAAAAAGGTGTCGAGGTGATAGGGGAATTCTTGACAGAAAGAGATATTGACTCATGGAAGTATAATGATTTTGTGTTGGAGCTACTTAGCTTCATTTTGATGCATAACATATTTGTATTTAAATGCTCCCACTACCTCCAGGTGCAGGGGGTCGCTATGGGGGCAAAATGTGCACCCTCATATGCGAACCTGTACCTGGAGGGGTGGGAGCGAGATTTGTTCTCTGATGAGAACAAAATCAAGTCTATTGGCAAGATAATATCTTGGAGTCGTTACATTGATGACGTCCTCATGATATGGTCGGGATCAAAGGAGGACCTTATTGTTTTTCTTGATGAACTACAAACTAACGAGTATAATCTAAAATTTACCTTTAATTATGATCAGAAAAAAATTACTTTCTTAGACGTGGAACTCTATGTGGATGAGAAAGGAACTTTATGTTCCACTCTCTATAGAAAATCCTCAGCTGGCAACAGCATGTTACATGCTAGCAGCTCCCATCCTGAAAAGTTGATTAGGAGTATCCCTTATAGTCCTACGGATCAAGCGGAACTGTATGCACCTCGCTGATTTTCAGCGAGAGACGAACCTTTTACGTGATCGCCTCCTCTTGAGAGTATACAGCAGAACATGCCTCCGGAGGGCCTACAACCAGGTTGTGGGCATTAACAGGCAGCTTCTGCTGTATAAACCTAGACGAGCAAAGACTCAGGAAAGCACACGAATTATCACTAAATATAACCGACAACAAAAAGGTATGCAACATATATAAAAAGTTTTGGTACCTTTTATCTACTGATCAGAAAATTTCAAAGTACATCAAGCCGTATCCATAAATTACATACAGGACATCACGCTCCTTGCGTGATACTCTTGTATGTAGCCACCATACGAATGAGAAGAAAAACAGTAAACAGGCCCCAGGAACATACAAATGTGGCAAATGCAAATTCTGCCGCTTCATTTTAGAGGGTAAAAGTATAGACTTACCAGATGGGAAAACATGGACCCCAAAACATCGAACAAACTGTCAATCTGTGGGATCAGTATACCTGATGAAATGTTTATGTGGAGCATTTTATGTGGGGAAAACTAAACGCCCCTTATTTTGCCTTATGAGAGACCATGTATCCCTCATTTCTAAACACAAAATGGAGACACCCATTAGTCACCATGTAGGCTTATATCACAAATTCAATTTTCACTATGTCGGATTTTATAGTCTTGAGCATTTACCCCAACAGGAACGGGGGGACGACTTGGACAAAAAACTGTTGCAAATTGAAACTAGATGGATTTATCTGCTAAAAGCGACCCGGCATCCGGGGCTCAATGAGGGGATTAGCTTTAAACCCTTCCTATAGAACTACCATTTATTGTTGGGGGGTCTCTTTGAATAGAGATCTCATTATGTCTGATTGATCTTTCATCGTTCACAAACCATACTCTACCTCTCTCGGTTGTGCTTTGATGAGGAATTCGGGACTTGGGAGTGTGTAGGTCTCTGGGGGGACATGTTCAGTTTACCCGCCTCGACCTAGAGCGTGCTCGCTCTTTAATCTCCCCCTCTGCATGGGGGTAGAATTATATATAGTTCTTTATATTTATGCACTGTCTAATGATGAATTACATTTATGCTTAAGTAAAAATTATAGTGGCTCTGTTTTGGGGCATTCTCTTGATTTAATTATGCTGGTGTCATAATTAAAAATACATTTGCTGTATTGAATATGTGGTCATGAGACTTTTTGCTTCTAACATTTTCTCATTATATTTTACCTTTCAGCCTTTTTTCTTTTCTTTACTTTCTTTATTCTTTTCAAATAAATCGGCAACAGACTTGGTCCCCAAGGAATATTACATCTACACGCAGGGTGGCTCCATATGGTCATGGCCTTGGGCTTAGGAGATCCGTATGGACATATCTGGATGCATGGTGGGGCTCTGCCCGCCCCCGCTTTTAGGTGGTGGATTATTCCCCACCATGCGCCCAGATCAGGAGTCGACACATAGTGCCAGCTCTGCCCAAGAGCTGCGGCGGTTTACATCTGGCTCCTCATAGACTCCACTCTGACATAGGCTTAATACCACTGTCAGCAAGGGATGTCTGGAGGAGCCTTTTGCTGCGCTGTGAACCGGAAGTATTCCTGTCATGGAAACTTCCGGTTCCGGTGTATGGGTCTGGCGCTTGCCGATTCCCGCCAAACGTCCGCGTGACGTCAGCGCGGCGTGACGTCACATGCCGCGCATTTGGCGCTACGGGGGGAGACTACTTAAACCCTGTCTGACTGGATGTCAGACTGTGGTGAAGCTGTGAGGCTCGGGAAACGCTGGGAATCTGATCAACAGGTAAACATATGGACTATTATTCCTTTAATATGGATGGACTTTTTCCTTAAAACTTCCCTTAAAGACTCACTGTACTTACCCTATATTTTTATACTCAACTCATAGGATTTGGACCACATATTCTGTCCCCTATATGGGGCTCTCTGCATAGCAGAAAAACTACCTGAAATATATCCTGGTGGTCCATACAGTCCTTTACAAGGTAGGAAGGATGAAATTAATTTGGGAGGCTCAGTGCAAATAGTACAGATCCTTGTAACCTTATTGGGGTCTTCTCTCTTTCTATATTTACAGATACCATTGTCATCATTGACACTATCCAAATTAAAGACAGACTTGTTCCCCCCTCCTTCATTTGAAGGTAGACCCGAGCCTCCTTTGCATTTTTCTTCTTTCTATGAATTGCCAAAGAGGTAGGTATAGTTTGACAAAATATTGGGCCTGATCAAACTATTTCGCTGCATCTTGGCCAAATGTGATATATTGTACATGAATATCCAATAAGTACTTTTTGTACTTTGCAGGCCTTGTTCCAATATAGCCGTGCAATAATAGGACCTCTTTTCTCCCCCTACGGGTCTCCAGCCACTTTTCTCGGTTCTGGCTATGTGGTTTAGCCCTGTGTGGATCCGTTTGGAGGACACTCTGTTGTGAATTTATCTTAACTCTTTCTTGGTAATCTGGGAATGTGCAGACTCTCTAACATTGGAGGTAAGAGGTCGTACACATACCTGGGACCCATTTGGTGCAATCACCACTATAAATTCATACAGCACAACTGTAAATCAATAATATTGTTTTTTGTATATACTAAACCATATATTGTCTCTATATGCATACTTTAGAACAAGAAAATACCTTCAATATTTCCATTCACTTGTACCTTACGCTTGTCTCCTGAAGAAGCCTTATCTGGCGAAACATGTCGAGAACAAATGGACAAGTATCATGACCTGTGTGCCTGTAGTATATTAATATGCTGTGTTCTAATTGGGATTGTATGCATAACCTTTGAACCATGATATATATACTGTTGTACACAAAGTCAAAATATCTTTTTTAGCTTTAATGTGTTAATAAAATAATTATTTTTTTACTATATCCGAACACGTTTTGTAACTATGTACCTTAGACAGTCCCGTATCTCCAATATCTTTATTCTTTATGAAAACTTACTCCCTCACCTCCACAATGGGTTGTAGAAAATCCAAGTCCCTGGCAAACATATAGCGTACCTTAGGCGCTGCCCCCGAGCCACTCCTTGTTTCTTTGAGGTGCCGCATATATTTTCTGTAAGCATCACGCATGCTACGCCATCTTGTCTGTAAGAAGTGCACTGAAAAATATATAACAACATAATGACATTTTTTTTTTTTTGTACTTAGCAACAGGAAATTCCTTTGGAAGTTTGCACTATGAATTCAAGGTTGGAAAATCAACGATTAGTGGCATTGTTCATGCTACCTGCCTAGTCATATGGGAAGAACTGAAGGACATTGTTACGAAGAAGACCAAACAAGAAGAACGGCTGATGATAGCGGACCTATTCTGGGAGCGATGCAACTTCCCCAACTGTCTTGGAGCCATTGATGGTAAACATGTACGCATCCTCAAGCCTCCAGCTAGTGGGAGCCAATTTTTTAATTATAAAAAATATTTATCGTTGGTATTAATGGCAGTGGCAGATGCAAATTATAAATTTATTTTTACCTCAGTATTGATTATGCGATCAGTGCGATTAAAGCTGCCTGTGCACTGCACAACTATGTGCGTGAACGAGATGGGTTTCTTTTTGAAGATTCCCTGACCCATAACATGGAGGCAGCACATTTTAATATTCCTAGGGGCAGCACTACTGGTACACTTATTAGAGAAGAATTTAAGAATTTTTTTTTGTCACCAGCTGGGAAGGTGACTTGGCAGATGAATTCTATTGACTAAAAATAAATATGTATTTGTTTTCTTGATGTAAAGGCATGATAATATAATGCTAAGTGTGCTGTATGAAAAATGTTGTATGTAAGTTTGGCAATGAGAAATAAAACTTTTTTATCTCACATTTGTGGTGTATGTCATATTACTAACCTTAGAAATTCTAAGAATATGCATTTTTTTAGGGACTCATCCATCCCTAGATAAAGCTGTTATGTGCACAATGTTTACAGCATGTGGCCTGGTACAGATTTGGGGGTGACCACATGCTGTTTGTTAAAATCTAATAAATTAAATTAATGTACACCATCTAAAAAATACAGGACAGCATATACAGGTAGTAAAAGGTAATAAAAAAACTTACATTTGTCAGCCTGAACTTGGGAAGAGCACCTGCTCCACTCTGGCAAGAGGTCTCTGGCAATTTCCTGCCATGCACGTTTTTTGACAACGTTGTCCTTATATTTAGGATGCCGGGTGTCATAAATCATGGGTTTCTCCCTCACAAGTCTGATCAACTCCTCACAATCCACAGCTTCTTTCGCCTTTGATGATGCTTTTCGTCCTCTTTTCGACATGCTGGTTCCAGTCCGGATTTTAAAACACACAGGGGAGGAACAGGAAGAAGGGGAGGTGTTGGAGTGGCGCAAATTTCTGTTCAGGACGATAATGGGTCTGAATTCGCACCTGATCCGCCCCGCACCGCACCAAAGTCGGTGGCGGTTTATCTGCAATGCGCGGTGCGCATGCACCGGACATGTGTGAACGTGCCCCATTGAAAACAATGGGTTTTCAAATGTCCTGCGAATTCGCAGTATTTTCCACCGCTGCGAATTCGCAATAGTGTGAACCCAGGCTTAAAGTTGTGTTTTTATATTTCCAGTGGGAACTTGTTGCTTACAGCTAACATTAAATGAAAACATGTTATGGTCACTGCTACCCAGGTGTTCTTTTATATGAACATTAGTAATAAGCTCTGCATGGTTTAAAATTACCAGGTCCAACAGAGCATCCTTCCTAGTCAGGGCCTCTATAAACTATACCATAAAATTTTCTTGTAATAGGTTTAAAAATTCCGGGTAGTTAAAATCCCCCATTATTATAACTGTCCTAGCCCTTGCAGACATTTTTATCTGTGCAAGCAGCTGAGTCTCCACATCCTCATTAACACTGGGAGGTCTATAACAAACTCCAATGATTACTTGTGTAGTGTGTTTTGTAGGACGTTTTGTGTCCATTGTAATTGTGATCCAGCTCGAAGACCCTAGCAGCTGCGAGGGCACAACGGACTCTCTTCTCA
This sequence comes from Lithobates sylvaticus, assembly GCA_028564925.1. Lineage (NCBI taxonomy): Eukaryota > Metazoa > Chordata > Amphibia > Anura > Ranidae > Lithobates > Lithobates sylvaticus. Next base: position 183,916,871 of record CM053036.1, read on the forward strand.
ACCACCAAGCCAGGCTCTTCCTTATGTAGGGTGATAGCTGCCATAGGTGATTTCTCCTCCATTAGGCAAGAAAACCTGACTGGAATTGCTGAAGGTGCCAGAGTGCCTGGGGAACCATTGGGGTGCACGCTGATATTGTGCCTTACAGGCTCAAACATTGAAAGGGCTGATAGGACTGAAGAGGAGGCTGCTCCGTGCACTTTCTTGCTGATAAAATCTATCTTTTGTGGAGGCAGGGAAAGGGAGGTATTGGCCATGTGTGCTCCCAGATACACTAACTGCTGGGTCGAAAGCAGCTGGCTCTCTTCCAATTTATTATCCAAAAGATGGCAGTGCCTTTAGCAAGAGTTGTTTTTGGTTGAGTAATTGAACCTTGCCGCCAGTCAAGAGGAGTGCCTTTTTCAAATAATGATGGACTTGGAGGCCCCTCTCCCTGTGGGGTGCCAGGGCTGCTACCAGGACCTTGGTGAAAGTTCTTGGAGAGGTACAGAGGCCAAACGGGGGGCAATGGAACTGTAGATGGACTGAGTCCACCACAAACCTGAGGTGCTTCTGAAAAGATGGTAAGATCAGCATATGCAGGTAGACATGTAGCAGATCCACCAAGAGCATCCAGTCACCTAGCTGTACCCCTTGTGCAATAGTCTGCAGTGACTCCATCTTAACCTCTCCAAAAAAATATACTGATTTAGCCTCTTGGCAGAGGGATACGGTAAGTAGAACCTTCAGGGCCTTCAGTGCAAAAAAACATGAAGGACCCCTCTGACTGGGTCCCAGGGCCCTTCTCGCTGAGTTCGGTGCCCTTTCCTTCTGTCATAGGGCCCTTTACTTTTCTGTGACTTTGGTGCATTTTGAGTGACATAGACTGTAATTTTAAATCACAAAAGTCGCAAGTTAGATGAAAGGAAGTCACATGGAAATTGCAAGAAAGTCACAAGGAAGTAAGTCACACCTTTTTTGGGGTCGCAGCAGTGTAAACTGAGCTTATGGTCTGCAGCAGGACCCCTTCCTGCCATCTTGGGGCCCCTCCACAATGAAGGAATGCCAGGGCCCAGTCGCAAGTGTGACCTTAGTGACCCTGGTAGTTCCACCACTGCCTCTTAGAGTCTATGACAAGGCGCCAGTTGGCATTTTTTTTCTGGACCAGAAAATTTTTTGAGAATGGTACTGAAATTGAATTTTCAACTTCTGAGGGAAAGACAGGACTGGTAAGTGTGAAATGACTGGTTAAAGGACGACACACAAACATCAATAAGTGGCCATGCTTAACCATGGACATCACCCACCTGTCTTTGCAGCGACTTGCCCAGACTTCCATAAAGTGGGATAGCCTGACCCCCAATATGAGAGCCTAGCTGCTCTGATTGTCAAAAAGACTTTTCAGGATCCTGCAGCACATCCAAAGTCTTCTGCCTCCGGGATCTCAGGAATATTACCTAGGTGCCTCTCCACCCTTTCCTCATGTCTCTCCCCTACCGAAAATTCCTGTAATCTCTGGACCTCTGCAGCTGTTACTTACTCTAAAATGGCTTTGAACCTTTTATTTTTCTATCCTGAGCGGCGCTAACTTGCCTCTTATCTCCCTACAGACTGCTGTCTCTAGTTTGTTACTAAAAAGAGATTTTTTTCCATTGAAGGAGATCTTGTACCAGCTTTGCTTCAAAGAGACATCTGCGGCCCATGGGTTGAGCCAGAAGGCCCTCTTGGCTATTACAGAATGAAGCATAGCCCTGGCCAAAAACCTAATTGTGTCTATAGCTGCTTTGCCAATGAAGTCTGCAGAGTACTTCAGCTCAACTAGGGCTAGAATGATGACTTCTCATGGCCAAACCCTCACTGACCGAGGACTAAGTGTTGTGCAATTACTGTATGTTCTAATTTCATTAGCAAACACCTGCAATTGCAGGTTTACAAGCTGCCACAGCTGACTTTCCCGAGGTCAACTCGATCCGCCTATCCATGACATCCTTGAAGGTGATTGAATCCTCCATTGGGATAATTACATTCTTTGCTAACCTAATCATTCCCGCATCTAAGTGTCTAAGGCCCCTTTCAGACGAGGCGGACTCCGCTTGCACGGAGCCCGCCTCTGTCCGCCGGCTCAGCTGTACCAGGATGTGGCAACAACTGCCTTAGGCCCCTTTCACACGGAAGGCCCGTTCAGATCCGCCTGTCAGTTTTGACGGCGGATCTGAACGGGCGCTCCATGTTACTCTATGGAGCGTCGGATGTCAGCGGAGACATGTCCGCTGACATCCGATCCGGTCCGATCCGCCAAATCCAGACGTATGGACCACACGTCCAGATCCGTCGGATCGGGTGAAAGGGGCCTTACTGAGATCAGCGGCGCTCGCAAGCCCCTCCCCGCTCAGTGAGCGGAGAGAGGCTTGAAAACCTCTTCTCGGTTTTCTGCTACTTTGCGGAGAATAAGCCCTTCATTTCTTCCATAAACGGGAAACATAGCTGTAATTTTTGTAGACATTAAAAATATTTTTTAGCCTTCTTAGTGGGTTCCTCTTCCTATCCAATCGCTTGCCTAACTGCTGCAATATACGGTTGCACGGGGGCAAACCTGAACCTCAACTGCTCAGAATCCTTCTCTCCAGGCAAGGAGTGTTCATCTTCCGCCTGGAGAACCCCACTTAGTGGTAACCCTGAGTAAACCAGGTTAGTGACGGAATAGTGTGATGAAGGGCCTAATCCTCCTGTGGCTCACTGCAATCAGCCTGCAGGAGGCCCTGTTTTGGGAGTGCTTATGATAATTCTGCAATAGATTTTTTAACAATCTTCTTGAGGAGGGATGCCACCTGCTCACCCTCTTGCTTTTTGTCAACTGGGATCTCAAACAGACAGCCCTTGCAGACTAATTTGCCCGGGATATCCGTCTCCCCACACATTCAGCAAGACTTTGGCAGGAGCATACCAAGGAAGAAGACATTTGTCGCCTCTTTCTGGACTCCTTCCTCGAGTGAGAATGGTGTCTGGAGTGACACCGCAAGGTGTCTGAGGAGGGACTGTCGATGTCTGCATGGGCACAATACCTTAATGAATTTTACATTCGGCCCATGTATACTCCAGCCGATCTGACAGAAGCCGGCTGGCTCCCAATCAGCTCTCAGCCGGTGGCTGAGAGTGCTGATCGGAGTGTTCTACGGGAGATTGCTGTACTAACATTGCAAAAAAACAGCCCCAGAAGGGGCTGCCCCACTAATTGGCAGAAAAGGGCAAAATTGCCCACACTAAAGATGAAGGCCACGTATCTCGGCTGCTACCGCACATGCACAGCTGCTGAAACCTGTGACGTGACAGCTCCGCCTCTTCACCAGCCATAAAAGTCAGCTGGATGCAGTGTTGCACCCCACACACCCTACAGGGGAACAAACAATCCGAAAAATATACTTAGAGATGCCCACAGACCCCCTCTAGGAAGAGAAACAAACCCAGAATGGACCAGAGCCACCAAGGTATGGGGAGGGTGCAGCTCTGATGGGAAAAAGGATGACCAAGAAGTTGAAGGGGATTTTAAACTAGGTATGGGGGGGAGAGTTTAAAGAAAGTGATAGCCAGCAGTGAGCAAAAGACAGAGGGGAATAGTGGAGGCACTAGTGATAATATATCCATAACATCTAATCCAAATCAAAAACGCAGCCTGAGAACACATAAGGAGAAAATAATTTTCAACAGTACAAAACTCAGGGGCATCTTCACAAATGCCAGGAGCCTAGTCAATAAAATGGAGGCACTAGAGCTGCTGTTACATGAAGAGAATGTGGACTTCATGGGAATAACAGAGACTTGGTTTGACAGCTCACATGACTGGCTGTAAATCATCCAGGGTTATTCCCTGTATCAGAGGACAGGGAGGGTAGAAGAGGGGGAGGGGTGTGTCTATATATCAGAAATTATTTATGGGTAGGGATGGGCCAATCACCGCCCGGTTTGGATCGCACCAGAACATGCGAACAGGCAAAAAATTTGTTCGAACACGTGAACACCGTTAAAGTCTATAGGACACGAACATGAAAAATCAAAAGTGCTAATTTTAAGGGCTTTAAAGGCAGCTGCATATAACTGCAGTTTTTTCAGGAGCAGTGATTTTAATAATGCTTAAAGTGAAACAATAAAAGTGTAATATTCCTGTAAATTTCATACCTGGGGGGGCGTCTATAGTATGCCTGTAAAGTTGCGCATGTTTCCTGTGTTTACAGTCCGAGAGCAAAATTACATTTCTGAAGGAAAAAAAGTAATTTAAAAGTACCCGCGGCTATAATGAATTGTCGATTTTAAGGGGAATCCCAAAATGTAAAACAAAATGGCGTGGGGTCCCCCCAAAAATCCATACCAGACCCTTATCCAAGCATGCAACCTGTCAGACCACAGGAAAAGAAGGGGGGACAAGAGAGCGCTCCCCCTCCTGAAACGTACCAGGCCACATGCCCTCAACATTGGGAGGAGAGGGGCCTCATCCCCACAACCCTTGCCCGGTGGTTGTGGGGGTCTTATCGGAATCTGGAAGCCCCCTTTAACAAGGGGACTCCCAGATCCCGGCCCCCCTGTGTGAAATGGTAACGGGGTATAAATGTTCGGGAGGCACCCACGATAATGACTGGCCACTCTCAGGTGACAGTTCTTTTGCAACTAGGGTGGGGCCACACGATGACATCGCCGAGTGACCCTGTCCCCCTCTGATGCATGGGAACATCCCTATGGCTTTCCCATAACGTCAGAGGGGGTGGGGCCACCTGGTTATGTAACTGAGTGACCCCGCCCCCTATGACACTACAAGAAAGCCATAGGGATGTCCCCGTGCATCAGACAGTTTTATTTTTTTATTTTTTTTAATAAAGGACTTGTCCCAAGGAGTGTATTTTATTTTTTTTACCATTTTCACTCATTTTTGTGAAATGGTAGGGGTACATTTGTACCCTGTTACCATTTCACACAGGGGGGGGGCGGGATCTGGGGGTCCCCTTGTTAAAGGGGGCTTCCGATAAGCCCCCACCCACAGACCCCCACAACCACCGGGCAAGGGTTGTGGGGATGATGCCCTTCTCCCCATCAACATGGGAACAAGGTGCTTTGGGGGGCTACCTCAAAGCACCCTCCCAATGTTGAGGGCATGTGGCCTGGTACGGTTCAGGAGGGGGGCGCCCCTCTCGCCCCCCTCTTTTTCTGCAGCCTGCCAGGTTGCGTGCTCAGATAAGGGTCTGGTATGGATTTTTGGGGGGACCCCACGCCATTTTTAAAAAAATTTTGGCACGTGGTTCCCCTTAAAATCCATACCAGACCTGAAGAGTCTGGTATGGATTTTGAGGGGGACCCAATGCCATTTTTTTTGGCGCGGGGTTCCCCTTAATATCCATACCAGACCTGAAGGGCCTGATATGGAACTTGGGGGACTCCCACGCAATTTATTTTTTAATTTTGGTTCGGGGTTCCCCTCTGGGGGAATCCCATGCTATTTTTATCAATGAACTTTTATGTGTATTGCCGGGACCCACAATTCATTATAGCCGCAAGTACTTTTAAATTACTTTTTTCCTTTATGCCGTGTACACACGAGCGGAATGTCCGACAGAAAAAGTCAGACGGAAGCTTTTCATTGTATATTCTTATTGTGTGTATGCCTCATCAAACTTTTTTTTCTAAAATTCTGCCAGACCTAGAAATAGAACATGTTTCCGACGGAACCAATTCCTATCGGGTAAACCGTTCGTCTGTATGCTGTTCCGACGGACCAAAAACGATGCATGCTCTGAAGCAAGTACGAGACGGAAGCTATTGGCTACTGGATATAGAACTTCCTTTTTCTAGTCCCGTCGTACGTGTTGTACCCCACCACGTTCTTGATGGTTGGACTTTGGTGTGATCGTGTGTACGCAAGACAGTTTCAGCGGAATTCCGTCTGAAAAACCTTCAGAGTTTATTTCGATGAGAAAACCGGTCGTGTGTACAGAGCACTAAGAATGTCATTTTGCTCTCGGACTGTTGTAAACACGGGAAACATGCGCCACTTTACAGGCATACTATAGACACCCCCCAGGCACAAAATTTAAAGGAATATAACACTTTTATTGTTTCACTGTAAGCATTAATAAAATCACTGCTCCCGAAAAAAACGTCTGGTTTTAATGTAACCGAGTGACCCCGCCCCCTATGACGCTAGGTCCCCAAACACTTTTTATGACAATACCATGCATATAAGCCTTTAAAATTAGCACATTTGATTTCTCCCATAGACTTTTAAAGGGTGTTCCACGGCTTTCGAATTTGCTGCGAACACCCCAATTTGTTCACTATTCGGTGAACACCTGATGTTTTTAGACCATCTTTATTTATGGGTAGAAGAGGAAAATGACATCAGTGATGGGGCAAGGTGGTAGTCCACCTACCACCTTGCCCCATCACTGATGTCATTTTCCTCTTCTGGGTTTCTCATATGGGTGAAACTCCAAAGGGTAGAGATAAGCAGGAAACTAATAGTGGGGGTATGTTACAGGGCCCCTAACCTGAAGGAAGAGGTTGAGTTGGATCTCCTTTCACAGTTAGAAATGGCAGGGAAATGTCAACGTGATGGGGGACTTCAACTATCCCGACATTGACTGGGCGAAAGGGAAAGCCCACTCATTAAAGGCCTGCCATTGCTTAAATGTCTTACAGGACAAATTCATGTCCCAATTGGTGGATTGCCTGACTAGAAATTATGCATTCCTAGATCTATTAATTACAAATTATACAGATCTGATTGCAGGAAATGATGAGGAAATAAAGGACAACTTGGGAACTAGTGAACACAGGATTATTACATTCAGCATAAATCATAGAAAAGGGATGCATGAGGGTAGTACAAGAACACTAAATTTCAAAAGAGACAACTTTTCTAAACTGCGCTCAATACTACAAGATATTAACCGGTTCCCGACCGGCGCACGTCGGCAGAATGGCACGGACAGGCAGGAGAGCGTATATATAAGTCCCTCCTTTAATCCTTTAAGCCGTCCGTGCCATCGGGAGCGCGTCTGTCGGGACCCCCGTGAGGCCGCTCGCGGGTCCCGCGGACTCGATCGCCGCGGGGACACCCGCGATCGTCTCACAGGAAGGCAGAACGGGGAGATGCTGAAATAGATAGTGTAGTGATCTAATATAATCGTCGTTCCTCGTAGATGGAATATAGTTATTAGTAAAAGTATTGTCTCCGCAGCAAAACCCGATTCTCCCAGAGAGAGATTTTATTGACTTCCAAAACAGAACATTCTTACAGACGACAAAATCCAACAGAGTTCATATCACGACAGTGCTAGTAAATATTTAGAGCCCCATGGAAACATGTGACTCTTGGGTGCCTTCGTAAGAACACACACTTCTAAACAGATTGAACGTCCTGTTATATCCCCCACACACACTGAATGTCTGAGCAATTTGATTGGGCGTTTCCATTAAATGCTTTGATCTGCCCCGGTCTTTCAGAGTGACAGGAGACAACCCCAAGCTGTGAATAGTTGTAATTATAAAGCTGCCCCAATTTACATTCTTGCATATTCCCCCTTTGACATGTGTGAATACTGATTAGATTAAGATAATCATTATCTGTTCCCTTTCATATGTGGAGTAAGTCTGGTCTGGCCATTTGTCCTTTGACCAACAAACCCTCTTTTAATATGCGCAATTAGATTAACGGCTACCAAAGCGGCCTGCCTAGAATAAACTTGTCTTTAGAATGCCTAAATAAAAACACTACATATAATAAATATATATATAACATATATATATATATATATATATATATATATATATATATATATATATATATATATATATATATATATATATATATATATATACACATGTATACATATATATATATATATATTAGACACAATATACTACATATACCCCCACTTGGATCGGTTCGAATCAGAATCGATTCACAATCAAACCGCTCAGACATCCCTGGCTCTTAAGATTGAAGCCATCTCTATGCTTTCCTTATTTTTCTGGATTGTTCTTAGTTGTCTTCTACCACAACAATATAAACCAAACAAAAAACATATTAATATAAATTGAACGAACACAAAAATCATGGAAAGAGTTCTCAATAGCGGGTGAGAAAGAGTGTTATTGGGTATGCTCCACCAAGGCTCCTGAAATTCTTTAGCAATTTTATTAGAACTGATGAGGTTTTCCTTCACCAGTTCTTGTAATTCTATAATTTTCCTACTATCCCTCTTAAATAATGTATCCAATTCAACTGTAAGTGGTGGAATTTTCTTAAATAAAGGAGAAATAATAGAGTCCCAATTTCCAAGATCTGTTTGCTCAATGTTTACAGATACTTGATTCATGTGGATATTGGCTTGAATGTCTTCCTGTCCGATTGTTAACAGTCCATATGTGAGGTTCACACACCAGCCTGTGATAGGTGTCCGGCACTGAACTTGCTTCTGCCAAGTGAATGAGGGAACCCCCAATGCACAGACCCTCGAGTCTTCTCCATGAATTATTCTCTTCCAGGCCGGTTCAAATTTTTGTAATCGAACCAGGCAGTTTCCAGAGTGTGTAGCAGCACAACCCTCTACGTACTCCAGCCGCTCAAAAGAACAGGAACAAAGCCAGGCCTGGGCACGTTTGGTACAGCAGTTGGGGTCCATGGTTTTCCATACTTGGTTATCCTTGACGACGAGTCTGCTTTGTGGTAGCAGTTGTTTCAGTATATTAGTGCCATTTCTCACCTCCACCTCACCAAGAACGATCATCTTGTATACGGGTAAGGGTTTTGTTGACCATGTAGGGATGTCGATGGTCAGAGGTACTTCCTGCTTTCCGATGCAATCTTTATTACAAAGAGTATCCAGGCTCCTTACATTAGCAAGGGCAAAGTTCCTACAAGTAACACCACTGTCTTTGATAAGATTGAATAATAAAGTTGAGTTCATTATCCTTGGCCATTCTCCTCGTTTGATTTCTTGAAGCCCTAGGCTCAGATGTTCACTCAGCAAGTTTCCTATAATACCACAAACTATAGACTTGGATACATTATTCGTTTGAATGGTTTTATTCAGTGCATTCACCGACATTTGAACGTTCTGCAAATCTGCAGCAATGGTGTGAATGTTCTGAATATCTATTTTCATTTCAGCTAGAGCGTTTAAATCCACTCTTCCCCCTTTAAGCAGTATCTGCTGTAATCCACCAACAAAATTTTGTTCTCTCATATTTAGACTCTCTATATCAACCCTATTCCAAATCGAACTACCCAAACTGAGGCCTGATATGATATCAGTACCCAGATCCCTCTTTGAAACTTTCTTAAAATTAAGCCCTTGTGTAGCATCCCAAAATAAGTTTATATGTGTTTGAAAGACTGTTTTAAACCATAACCCCATTGATTTTGGGCAACTTTCTGGAATGTTAAATGATGTAAAATTCAACAATAATGGTAATGATAAGTATGAAACATCGCTTTTGGATGCTGATGAGGAGAGGATAATGTGAAGCTGCTGGTAATGTCTGTTTTTGGGAGCTGGGGATCCAGGGAGGCATACGATCAGAGGGTGCATTATATCATAAGATTGAAAGGCGCTTATTAGCGCAAGAGTGTGGCGAAATATCCACTACAAGGGTCACAGTGCATGCTTGGCCAATCATCAGCCAGCAATGCACTCTGCCTGGCGCAATGCATTGCGGGCTGCTCGCATCACACGAATGTGATGCGAACAGCCCAAATAGTTCTGGGCTCACCGAGCGGGCGAACGCCCGGTGCTCGATTTGAACGTGGGTTCGAACCGAACACCGGGCCCATCCCTAGTACTTAACAATAGAGCTTGACGGTTTCACAATCGACCAATCAAGCACAGGCATTCCTTCGAAAACAATGACTAGGGGAGTCTTATGGGCATCTCTGGGCCTGGGCAGTGTGCATGATTTCACGCCCCCTGTCTCTGTAAGCTATCATCTTCAGCTAGACAAAGGAAGCCGCCAGGCTGGTCTTTAAATCATGGATGCTGTCCGACCATAACGCACCCAAAGAGTCCCATTGTTACCGTCGGTGTTAATCCTTATTCTGCATTGTTCCGAGAACAATGCATATCCGGGATTATACTACCATTCCTGTGGATGGGAGATTATCTGCAGGGGCATGCCACGGCCCCCCCCAAATGTGTTGATCAGGAACACAAGGGTGACAAGAGCGTACATCCGCTCATAACTGATAATGTCTTTGCAGAGTGAACACATCCCCCCAGACGATTGTCTATGCATCGCACAGGGGCCCTTCTCTGGCGGACATATCCCCACTCTGCAAACACTAATCTGCATCCTCAATAAGCTTTTCACTACCAAACGGATCTCAACCAGCATCAGACTGCCCCAGTCCGCTCTTTAGAGCAGGCTGTGGGAGAACTAACACTGGAAGACACTATGACAAAACATATTAAATACATCTTCATAAAATTTCCACAACAGGCCCTCCCCTTTGTCAAATGCTCCCATGTGTCCCTCAATGAATCTTGATCTTCTTCTTACACCTGGAAATTAATCAGTCCTTACTAGGGATGAGCCGAACGCCCCCCCCCCCGGTTCGGTTCGCAGCAGAACACGCGAACAGGCAAAAAATGTGTTGGAATATGCAAACAACGTTAAAGTCTATGGGACACGAACATATAATTGAATAATCGAAAGTGCTCATTTTAAAGGCGTATATGCAAGTTATTGTGAAATGGTAGTGGTTACCATTTCACACAGGGTGGGAGGCCGGGATCTTGGGGTCCCCTTGTTAAAAGGGGCTTCCAGATTCCGATAAGCCCTCCGCCCGCAGGCCCCCACAACCATCGGGCAAGGGTTGTGGGAATGAGGCCCTTGTCCCATCGATATGGGGACAAGGTGCTTTGGGGGGCTACCCCAAAGCACCCTCCCCATGTTGAGGGCATGTGGCCTGGTACGATTCAGGAGGGGGCGCTCTCTCATCCCCCCTCTTTTCCTGCGGCCTGCCATGTTGCGTGCTCAGATAAGGGTCTGGTAGGGGGCGTGACCGGAAGTAGAAGGGAACGGACGTGTTCCTGAATCGCTCCACAACCCCATCCTCAATCCTTTGCCATCCGACTGCTAGAAGACTCAGGTGAGCATATACAATACCCCCCTCCACTACCAGGCCCCTACTGCACCATCCCTTGAGGGTATTGGACACTTTGTCCAGCCGATTAGGCCTACCTACGGGCCGGGATCGGCTCCACACAGCGGAGATACGCCGCCATCTTGAGGCCTATGCGGCCTCCGTCATCCCCGGACTCAAGTTCCGCAATCGACGGGACAGGAGGGCCCCAATCCACCCACGCTGAGGCAGACTAATCCCGGGAGAGATCCGAGCCGTGTGGTATAAACACCCGCGGCCGCCCGGCAGGACAGACCGCGGTTCCGGCCTAGTCGCGATAGCGGCGGCCATCTTGCTACACCCGCCCGCGCTCTGCACTATCGACTTGGACCATCCAGGCCGGCCTAGACACCCCACAACACCCTAAGCCTGCTCTGCTGCCGCTCACCACCAGTACCACCCACGGATATTTCACCACAAAGGCCCGCAGGGAAAATATTGCCTCAGACCTAGTACTTGGCGGCCATCTTACTCCACCCAGAGCCACAACATCATTGAAACCAGGCTCCCCAGACCGACTCTCCCTCCATAAAACCACCTGCGCTCATCCACCTACCCCCAGCTACCTCTCTCACCCATTGGCAATCACCCACGACAACTTGTAAGAGAAACGCCAGCCAGGTGTATAGTGGCCACCTTAATACACTTTTTATACATCCTCTACGACCGGTAAGCTGGCCGGAGAATAATATGGACACCTAAACCGCATGCTCGTCAGCCAGGGGACATAACCTAACGCCGCAGGCCCCACTCACTACTCCATTCACAGCCATACTTGCTCAGAACAACCCGGAGAACAAAATGTTGCAGTCCAGAAAGAGGTACATGGACCGAGTGCCTCAAAAACTAACAGAATTTGCCTACAAACCCGCGGAGCGGGTCACCGCGATCCAAAATGGCGCTGGCTCGATCACACAACGCGAGGCGTATACTGACCTCCCGGATGCCATCCCGGAAGAACATTCTCCACCAGATACCTCCACAGACCCCCCAGTCAACCAGGATAGTGACCCCCTGCTTGGCAGCCCTGCCAAGGCTAAAATGCGGCTTGACACACCGCCGCAGCGGCCGCTGCAATCACAAAATGAGACCCAAGTTCTACAGCCCTTCCTCTCTGACCAGGCCCTGCAATCCTCCATGGCATCATTCCCCACCTCAGGCCAACCTGTCATGGATACGACACTGAAAGACATGCTGCTCTCCCTCCAAACCTCCCTCATGACTGACCTTTCCATTATGTTCTCAACACTCACCTCTGACATCCGCACATTGGATACCAGAATAACCAACACTGAGAAAGGCCTATCTGATTGCACCCATACGGTGAACGACATCATTGACACTTATGATGAGATTAAAGAAGAACAGGCATGGATGCGCGGTAAACTGGTCGATTTAGAAGATAGGTCCCGCAGGAACAACGTTAAACTAAGGGGGGTCCCCGAGAATATACCCCCTGCGGACTTATCCTGTTATGCGAAAGACCTAATGCATATAATTGTACCTGAAGCATCTCCGCGAGATGTCATAATAGACAGGATTCACAGGATTGCTAAACCACCTCACCTGGCAGCCACAGTCCCCAGAGATGTCCTCATGAGGGTCCACTTTTATCATATCAAGGAGAAGCTACTGATGGGGGTCAAAGGCAAAACACCATTACCAGTGCCTTATACTGGGATACAACTCTTCCCAGATCTTTCCAAATATACCCTTCAAATGAGACGTCTACTGAACCCTGTCACGAAAGGCCTACAGAACCACAAGATACAGTATAAATGGAGATATCCAGCCACACTCCTCATCTCCCGCAATGGACAAACTCACACTGTTAGTGATCTAGACAAGGGCCTCCGACTTCTCCACACCTGGAGTATCCTTCTTGAACCTCCTACGCCTGCCTCTCACACCAGAGGACCTCATTCGTCCCACAAACATCCGGCCCACCCCAAAGTCTAACTGGACCGACACTGCACAACTGTAGTGGCCGACAACGTAACGTTTTGCAAGTTCCCCTGCGAGCTGACGACCTGTTACCCCTGTTTGCAATCTCCAGCCTTACTGACTCTTTGCACCCCCCACCGGAGGCTATTGTGGTGCTATGCACCCCCTCTGCGATCTTTTTTTTTTTTTTAATATATATATATATATATTTTTTTTTTTTCTCTCTTAGGCATGTTTTAGCCTTGATCGATGTAAGTGACAGATTCCCACGAGGTTACATCTACCCACCACATCAACGACTATCAGACGGAATCTTCCATCCTACTCCAGTGTATTATTTTTTTTTACAATTTCTCACTTTATCCGCATAACTAACTTGGCTTTATAGTGTTGCTCTATCCGCAGCTATCTACTCCGCTCTTTCAGCACCTATCTGGACCACCGACCATCAACCTCTCGCCGCAAGCAATACCCAGACTCACCTCTAACAACTAACTGTAAGTGTTAACCTACTCCCCTGCAAACACCTCACACACAAGATGCCACTCAACGTTCTCTCGCTTAATGTTAACGGGTTGAATCACCCAGCTAAACGTCACTCACTGTGGAAAACTATCAAGGCTCTCCACAGTGACATTGTTTGCATCCAGGAAACCCACCTTCTACCTGAGGACACCCACCTCTGCAAAAGTCACCAGTTCCCACACATCTTCTTTGCTTCCCACTCCACTAAAACCAAAGGTGTAATGTTAGCAATTAAAGACTCCGTAGACTTCCAAATGTTACACACCATATCAGACCCTGACGGTCGCTTTATAATTCTTGTCTGCAACTTGAACCAAGTAACATACACCATCATCAACGTATATGCCCCCAATTCCCACCAACTAATCTTTCTACGTAAAGTGCTCCGCACTGTGAACCCCGTACAGAAGGGCCATCTGATCATATGCGGAGACTTCAATCTAGTCCCTGATGTCGACCTGGACTCTACATCTACTGCAAAAAGGCATAGTTCACCTCTGAAGGACTTTATTTCCTCTCAAGCCCTATATGATGTCTGGAGGTGCCACCACGGTTCCGAACGTGACTATACCTTTTTATCTTCCAGACATCGTTTGTACTCAAGGATTGATCTTTTCTTGTCTGATAAATGGTTCCTGCAAAAAATTTCCAGTTCTGAGATCCGCACCACGACATGGTCAGACCACGCCCCACTTACAATTACTATAGATGATTCTAAGCTCCAACGCAATACCTACCTCTGGCGTGTGAACAACTATATAATCCAGCATAGCAACTACATACCAGAGATATCTAACCATATCACTGATTTTTTTTCACTCAACAAGGGTACAGTGTCTGATCCTGGCGTGGAGTGGAGTGCTCATAAAGCCTTCATGAGAGGGATGCTGATCAAACTGAGCTCTCTCCACAAAAAGAAGAGGACGCAGCGTTTAGACGAACTGACGGCCCAAATAGCCGCATTAGAATCAAACCACAAACGTAATCCCAAGGACACACTAGCTGACCAACTACTGACATTAAGACAGGAACTTAGAACCCTGCTACTCCACTCATATGAATTCCTCCACAAAAAACTAAAAGCGACCACATACTCTACCTCCAACAAAGCGGGGAAATACCTCGCACAACGACTCAAAGGCAGACGCGCAAAGACCAAAATTTCCCAACTCCTCCACCCACATACAAAAATACCCCTGCATAATCCACAAGATATAGCTGACGCATTTAGCACCTACTACGGCGACCTCTACAATTTAAACCGAGACCCACACACTCCTCAACCCTCCCAACACGAAATTGACAAATTTCTACAACACATACACCTACCCACTTTGACTGCAGAACAACTACTGGCCCTCAACGCCCCGTTCCCAGACCAAGAAATTCAGATGACTATCAACTCCCTTCCTACAGGCAAAGCACCGGGCCCAGATGGGCTATCAGGAGAATATTATAAACAATACTCCCCTCAACTACTACAACACCTAACTGAACTTTTCAACAACGCTGCCTCCTCTTCTGGATTCTCTAAAGAATACTTAAACGCTCTTGTAATAACAATACCGAAACCAGGGAAGGAGTCGAATGTCCCCCAAAACTTCCACCCAATCTCCCTGCTCAACCTTGACCTCAAAATCTATGCAAAAGCAATAGCTACGAGACTGCTCCAGATCATGCCCACCCTTATACATAACGACCAGACAGGTTTCACAAAAGGCAGGCAAGCCTCAGATGCTACCAGACGGATGCTCAACCTCATACACCATGCTGACTCTACAGGAACGCCTTCTCTGCTTCTATCCTTGGACGCAGAGAAGGCGTTCGACAGAGTCCATTGGACTTACCTCCGAACTACCCTCCGGAAATTCGGATTCGAAGGCCGTATACTAAACGCCATTATGGCATTGTACTCTAACCCTGAAGCCCAAGTCTTCACTGAAGGCATGCTTTCGCGTCCGTTCCCCATCACCAATGGCACACGCAGGGCTGCCCCTTATCCCCCCTTATATTCAACTTACTCATGGAACCCTTGGCTGAACATGTCCGCTCTAATCCTATTATCTCGGGTCTCCAAGTCGGTCCAATCTCCCACAAAATCAGCTTATTCGCTGACGATGTCATTCTAATCCTTACTAATCCAACTTCTTCCCTGGCTGAAGTACAAAAATTGTTAACCTGGTTTAGCTCAATTTCATATTATAAGGTAAACACTACTAAATCTTTCATACTCGACATCCACATTGACGCTACTATCAGAAACTTACTACAACTACAATATTCGTATAAATGGGCAGACAAAGACATTTCCTACCTAGGAATCACACTACCAAGAACACTCAGACATTTATACTCATGCAACTTCCTGCCACTCCTACAAACTATTCAATCAACATCCCAATCGATCTCGCAACACGAACTCTCTTGGTCTGGCAGGCTAGCAGCCTTTAAAATGATCTGTCTTCCCCAAATACTGTATTTCTTCAGAACCCTTCCCGTCACACTCCCCTCCTCCTTTTTTAGAATCCTTCGAACCATCTTTAACAAATTTCTATGGAAAAATAAGAAGCCAAGATGCGCACACCAGAAACTAATCAAACACAAACTTGCAGGTGGAGTGGGTTCCATAGATTTTGAAGATTACTACCTGTCCGCCATTCTAGCCCAACTGCCCAAATGGTTTCAGCCAGGTCCGAGCTCGTCTTGGACGCAATTAGAAAGCTTTACTCTCACTCGGCCCAACCTAAAAGACTGGCTTATGAGCACCCCCCTAGGCACTCCAATCCCAACCTCCATCCCTCCAACTATGAAAGCCTCCGTTTACGCTTGGAAAAAGCTAACAGCTCTGCCAAACCCTTCCCCACCCGCCCCCCAATTTAATATTCCTCTCGGAACTCTATCATTCTTATCGCCTGACCTACCAATCGCAAGTTGGACCCTCAAAAGGGATCCGCTCCCTACAGGACCTCATCCAAGGCGACCACCTCAAACCTTTCCCACTACTTCAGACTGAATACGACCTTCCTATCTCGGAACACTTTAATTATTTGCGTATACAACACTGCCTGCACACTCTATCACTCCCCCTATACACTGTTGATGTTATATCTTGGGACTACCTTACCAACCCCACCTCTAGAACTAGAGGCATATCCCATTTCTACAATCAACTACACAGTAAAACCGACTTTACCAAACTTGACCCTCATCACAGATGGGAAACAGACCTCGCACTCACCTTCTCTGACTCTCAATGGCAAAGTGCACTCAAGTCTATCTACATATCCACTAAATGTGCTGCCCTATGGGAACTCACACAGAAAATCTCACTACGGTGGTACCTTACACCATCCAAACTATCCTCCTTTGACCCCCGTAAACCCTCCACCTGCTGGAGGTACAATTCAAATGTTGGAGATATGCTCCACATTTTCTGGGCCTGCCCCAAACTACAAAACTACTGGACTAACATATTCCAGCTCATCGCGAATATTTCCAAACGCGATACCCCTCCGTCACTGGCACTTGCAATCCTTAATCTAACTGTTGAAGACCTTCTCTACCCCTCAAGATACACGACAACACACATTCTTCTTGCTGCAAGAATTAACATCACCAGACACTGGAAATCTGATGCCGCACTGACATTATCCCAAGTCGTTGACTTGGTAACCCTGCATCACAGCTACGAAACAGTGACGACATCCAACAACACTCAATCCACCAAAACAGCCCTCCACTGGCAACCCTGGACTAACTGGACATCAGCTGCTACTAGTTCTTAATGACTTCAATACATAGACCAACGATTTCCTCTTGACCGAGCAACACTACTGGACCCTCCCTTCCCTTACTTTCACCTAGACTGCCAAATTACATACACCCAACTACTACTGAATTTTTATATCCACACTTGCACCTGTCCACTCCTGTGGCACTAATGAACCCATTTGGGGTGCCACTCGAGCGGTCAGGTTGTTATACTGGAAAATATTTCTCCTTGTTCGACCTTTCTGCATGTTAATTGTTAATACTGCATACTGTTTGATATATGCTACTGAACAAGTGTTTGATTGTTCAACCCAACTTTCATGATACCTTCAACGTCGTTGCACGACGTACAATGTTTAATTGTACAATGTATTATTCTGAAAAATCAATAAAAAACTTATTGTACAAAAAAAGATAAGGGTCTGGTATGGATTTTTGGGGGGACCCCCGCGCCATTTAAAAAAAAAATTTGGCGCAGGGTTCCCCTTAAAATCCATACTAGGCCCTTATCCCATGCCGTTTTTATCAATGAACTTTTATGTGTATTGCCGGACCGATAATTCATTATAGCCGCAAATAGTTTTAAATTACTTTTTTTCCTCTAGAAATGTCATTTTGCTGTCAGACTGTTCTAAACATGGGAAAAATTTGCCACTTTACAGGCATACTATAGACACCCACCAGGTATGAAGTTTAAAGGAATATTTCCCTTTTATTGTTTCATTTTAAGCATTATTAAAATCACTGCTCCTGAAAAAACTGACATTATTATTATTGCTGCAGAGGTTGAAGGGGTTGGGGGCCACCCTGTCAGTGCTCAGACCATACGCTGCACACTGCATCAAATTGGTCTGCATGGCTGTCGTCCCAAAAGAAAGACTCTTCTAAAGATGAACAGTTTGCTAAAGACAAGCAGACTAAGGACATGGATTACTGGAACAACGTCCTGGGGTCTGATGAGACCAAGATAAATATATTTGGTTCAGATGGTGTCATGCGTGTGTGGCAGCAACCAGGTGAGGAGAACAAAGACAAGTGTGTCTTGCCTACAATCAAGCATGGTGGTGGGAGTGTCATGGTCTGGGGCTGCATGAGTGCTGCTGGTGTTCTGTCGGAAAATGTCCGCCTATCAAATATTGTCCGCCCCGTACTGCGCAGGCGCATCGCTTGTGCAGTACAGAGCATAAGGAGATTCGGAAAATCTCAGAAGAAGAACGGCGCCTGCACCGTGAGTCTAGATGCAAGCCCCACCATCCAAGTGGACATAGGGCTGAAAATAGTTGGAGGGCCCCTTGCGGGCTCGCTTCACTCGCCACGCTTCAGGCACGACTTCGCTGCGCTCGGCTCTTTAGGATTCTAACTCTATGTCCACTTGGATGGTAGGGCTTGAACCTGGACTCACGACGCAGGCGCCGTTCATCTTCGGCTATTTTCGGATTCTGCTTGTGCTGTGTACTGCGAATGCGCAGTACACAGCGGACACTATCCGATGGGGGACAGTATACGACAGGACACCGGAACTGGGGAGCTACAGTTTATTAAGGGAACCATGAATGCCAACATGTACTGTGACATACTGAAGCAGAGCATGATCCCCTCCCTTCTAGGCCGCAGGGCAGTTTGACAACATGATAACGACCCCAAACACACATCCAAGACGACCACTGCCTTGCTAAAGAAGCTGAGGGTAAAGGCAATGGACTGGCCAAGCATGTTTCCAGACCTAAACCCTATTGCTCATCTGCGGGGCATCCTCAAATGGAAGGTGAAGGCCTGCAAGGTCTCTAACATCCACCAGCTCTGTGATGTCGTCATGGAGGAGTGGAAGAGGACTCCAGTGGCAACCTGTGAAGCTCTGGTGAACACCATGCCTAAGAGGGTTAAGGCAGTGCTGGAAAATAATGGTGGCCACACAAAATATTGACACTTTGGGCCCAATTTGGACATTTTCACTTAGGGGTGTACTTATTTTTGTTGCCAGCAGTTTAGACATTAATGGCTGTGTGTTGAATTATTTTGAGGAGACAGCAAATTTACACTGTTATACAAGCTGTGCACTTACTACTTTACAATGTAGCAAAGTGTCCTTTCTTTAGTGTTGTCACATAAAAAGATAGAATAAAATATATACAAAAATGTGAGGGGTGTACTCACTTTTGTGAACTACTGTACAATTAAAATCCCACCATTATACCAAAAGTTAAAAAAATTGTTATTTTGCAAAGCAGAACTCACTCACCCAACACATCAGACAGAGAAAACTTACTCCTTTTCCTCAGGACAACAAAGTATTTCAAACCGGTTGATGTCCTGGATGGGGATCTGCTCTCCCCTCTCCCGAAAGAGGTTCTGTTCGCTCCTTAACTGGCCTGCCATCTGATGTGGCGATTTCGCTATACACTATGCATAACCCTTTTCATGACTAAGCCTATTTCTGACATTTGGTGTTTACAAGTTAAAATCCGTATTTTTTGCTAGAAAATTACTTAGAAACCTTATATATATATTTTTTCAGAGAGTCTAGAGAATAAAATTGTGATTGTTGAAATATTTTTTGTCATACGGTATATGTGCAGCAGTGTTTTCAGCGTAACTTTTTGTGAAAAAGATACTTTCATGAATTAAAAAAAACGAAACATAAAGTTAGTTAAATTTTTTTGTATAATGTGAAAGATAATGTTACGCAGAATAAATAGATACCAAACATGTCAGGCTTTATAATTGCACACACTCGTGAAATGGCAACAAACTACGGTACCTAAAAATCTCCATAGGCAAAGATATTATTGCTCTCGCTCTGACGATCGCAGCGATACCTCACATGTGTACTTTGAACACCGTTTACATATGCAGGCGCGGTTTCCGTATGCCTTTTTTTTTGCTGCGCAAGCTCGCGGGGGCGCTTTTAAAAAAAAAATATTATTATCTATTTTATTTAATTTTATATAATTAAATTGTGTTTTCAAAAAAAAAAATGTGATCATTTTTATTGCTGTCACAAGGAATGTAAACATCCCTTGTGACAGTAATAGGTGGTCACAGGTACTCTTTATGGAGGGATCGGGGGTCTAAAAGACCCCTGATCCCTCCTTTACACTTCAAAGTATTCAGATCACCGAGAACGGCGAGTCTGAATACTGTATTTTTTTTTAAAACCAGCGCCATTGGCAGCCGAGTAAACCGGAAGTGTCGTTGTGACGTCACTTCCATGTTTACATTCAGGAGCCTGGAACAAAGCCGTTTCTGAGTTTTGATTATTTATAGTACTTAACAATAGAGCTTGATGGTTTCACAATCGAGCACAGGCATTCTTTCAAACAGGAGGAGTTATACAAATCTCAACCAATCAACAATGACTAGGGGAGTCTTATGGGCGTGTCTGGGCAGGGGCAGTGTGTATGATTTCCTGACACCTGTCTCTGTAAGCTATCATCTTCGGCTAGACAAAGGAAGCCACATGGCTGGTCTTGAAATCATGGACGCTGTCCGATCATAATGCACCCAAAGAGTCCCATTTTTACCGTTGGTGTGAATCCTTATTCTGCATTGTTCAGAGAACAATGCATACCCAGGACTATACTACCATTTCTGTGGATGGGAGATTATCTGTAGGGGCACGCCACGGCCCCCCAAATGTGTTGATCAGGCACACAGGGGTGACATGAGCGTACATCCACTCATATCCGATAATGTCATTGCAGAGTGAACACATGTCCCCCAGAAGATCATCTATGCATCGCACAGGGGCCCTTCTCTGGCGGACATATCCCCATTCTGCAAACACTTATCTGCAGCTTCAAGAAGCTTTTCACTACCATACGGATCTCAACCAGCATCAGTCTGTCCCAGTCTGCTCTTTAGAGCGGGCTGCAGGAGAATTAACACTGGGAGACACTATGACGATACATATTAAATACATCTTCATAAAATTTCAACAACAGTACACTGACTGAAGTGTATTAGAAAATGTACACATCGTATTATAAACTGTGTACACTGCCTGCACTGTATTAGAAATAAGGATGAGCCCGATGTTCGAGTCGAACGTAAGACCCGGCTATCCTTGCGACCTTGCTTCTGCCTGCTGCCTTGTACTTCACTGCCCGCCAGTTACCGAACACGGCTTCCATCAAGACCTTGCTCCCACCTCTGCTCTTCTTGCAAGTGCCTGCTACTAGGGTCCTGCGACCCACTACGGTCGCCTGCTGCAAGTCTACCTGGGACTTATCATCACCTTACATTCCAGTGCCACTGTTCCAGCGGAGTCTCTCTTTAATCCCAGCTGATCTCTGGTGCAAGTCGACCCTTCCTGACCTGACGGTTCTCCTGCCTGTTCAAGATCACTTCCTCTGCTGCAAGGCTCCGGGTCCACAGCTGCAGGCACTCGTGTCCCTCCTGGCCTTTGGCTCCCTCCAGTGGGATCCGAGCGGGAGATACAAGAGAGGCCGACCTCGTCAATTCAGTCTCCAATCAGGAACGTGACAGTCCTTGCACAAAATTACATTCCTAAAGGAAAAAAAGTAATTTAAAAGTACTCGTGGCTATAAAGAATTGTCGATCCTGGCAATACACATAAAATAATTCACTGAAAAAAACGGCATGGGATCCCCCAGTCCCTTATCAGGCCCTTTGGGTCTGGTATGAATATTAAGGGGAACCCCCGAACCAAAATAAAATAAAAAAATTGTGTGGGGGTCCCCCCAAATTCCATACCAGGCCTTTCAGGTCTGGTATGGATATTAAAGGGAACCCCCGCGGCAAAATAAAAAAAAAATGCCGTGGGGTCCCCCTCAAAATCATACCATGGATTTTAAGGGGCACCCGCTCCAAAATAAAATAAAAAATTTGTGCAGGGACTTTTCTAAACACGGGAAAAATGTGCCACTTTACAGGCATACTATAGACACACCCAGGTAAGAAATTTAAAGGAATATTTCACTTTTATTGTTTCACTTTTTTGCATTGATACATGTCCCCTGGGGCAGGACTTAGGTCCCCAAACACTTTTTATGACAATAACTTGCATATAAGCCTTTAAAATGAGAACTTTTGATTATTCATGTTCGTATCCCATAGACTTTAACAGTGTTCGCATGTTCGAACAATATTTTTGCCTGTTCGCATATTCTGCTGCAAACTGAACCGGGGGTGTTCGGCTCATCCCTAATTAGAAACTGTACACCGGCTGCACTGTATTATATACTTTATACACCACCTGAAGTGTATTAGAAACTGTACACATTGTATTATATACTGTGTACACCTGGCTGCTCTGTATTAGAAACTGTGTACACCACCAGAAGTGTATTAGAAACTGTACACCGGCTGCACTGTATTATATACTGTGTACACCACCAGAAGTGTATTAAAAACTGTACACACTGTATTATATACTATGTACACCACCTGAAGTGTATTAGAATAATGTATTATATAATGTGTACACTGCCTGCACTGTATTAGAAACTGTACAATGGCTGCACTGTATTATATACTGTGTACACCACCTGAAGTGTATTAGAAACTGTACACACTGTATTATATACTCTGTACACTGCTTGCATTGTATTATATACTGTGTACACCACCAGAAGTGTATTAGAAACTGTACACCCTGTATTATATAAGGTGTACACAACCTGAAGTGTATTAGAAACTATACACCACAGAATGCACTGTATATATAGGATACACTGAATACAGAGTATATATATATATATATATATATATATATATATATATATATATATATACTAGACTGTATATACAGTATCTCACAAAAGTGAGTACACCCCTCACATTTTTGTTAATATTTTATTATAACTTTTCATGTGACAACACTGAAGAAATTACACTTTGCTACAATGTAAAGTAGTGAGTGTACAGCTTGTATAACAGTGTAAATTAGCTGTCCCATCAAAATAACTCAACACACAGCCATTAATGTCTAAACCACTGGTAACAAAAGTGAGTACACCCCTAAGTGAATATTTCCAAATTGGGCCCAATTAGCCATTTTCCCTCCCCGGTGTGACTCGTTAGTGTTACAAGGTCTCAAGTGTGAATGGGGAGCGGGTGTGTTAAATTTGGTGTTATTGCTCTCACTCTCTCATACTGGTCACTGGTAGATGAACATGGCACCTCATGGCAAAGAACTCCCTGAGGATCTGAAAAAAAAAAGAATTGTTGTTCTACATAAAGATGGCCTAGACTATAAGAAGAAGACCCTGAAACTGAGCTGCAGCATGGTGGCCAAGACCATACAGCGGTTTAACAGGACAGGTTCCACTCAGAACAGGCCTTGCCATGGTGGACCATAGAAGTTAAGTGCATGTGCTCAGCGTCATATCCAGAGATTGTCTTTGGGAAATAGACGTATGAGTGCTGCCAGCATTGCTACAGAGGTTGAAGGGGTGGGGTATCAGCCTGTCAGGGCTCAGACCATAAGCCACACACTGCATCAAATTGGTCTGCATGGCTGTCGTCCCAGAAGGAAGCCTCTTCTAAAGATGATGCACAAGAAAGCCTGCAAACAGTTTGCTGAAGACAAGCAGACTAAGGACATGGATTACTGGAACCATGTCCTGTGGTCTGATGAGACCGAGATAAAAGTACAAAAGGAGGAGTACAAAAACAAGTGTGTCTTGCCTACAGTCAAGCATGGGGGTGGGAGTGTCATGGTCTGGGGCTGCATGAGTGCTGCTGGCACTGGGGAGCTACAGTTCATTGAGGGAACCATGAATGCCCACATGTACTGTGACATACTGAAGCAGATTATGATCCCCTCCCTTCGGAGACTGGGCCTCAGGGCAGTATTCCAACATGATAACGACCACAAACACACCTCCAAGATGACCAATGCCTTGCTAAAGAAGCTGAGTGTAAAGGTGATGGACTGGCCAAGCATGTCTCTAGACCTAAACCCTATTGAGCATCTATCAGTGCAAGGTCTCTAACATCCACCAGCTCCATCATGGAGGAGTGGAAGAGGACTCCAGTGGAAACCTGTGTAGCTCTGGTGAACTCCATGCCCAGAGGGTTAAGGCAGTGCTGGAAAGTAATGGTGGCCACACAAAATATTGACACTTTGGGCCCAATTTGGACATTTTTTACTTAAGGGTTTACTCACTTTTGTTGCCAGCGGTTTAGACATTAATGACTGTGGGTTAAGTTATTTTAAGGGGACAGCAAATTCACACTGTTATACAAGCTGTACACTCACTACTTTACATTGTAGCAAAGTGTCATTTCTTCAGTGCTGTCAGTGTTGTCACATGAAAAGATATATAAAATATTTACAAAAATGTGAATGATGTACTCACTTTTGTGAGATACTGTATATATATATATATATATATATATATATATATATATATATATATATTTATTTTTTTTCTTTTATTTATTACAGGATTTATATAGCGCCAACAGTTTACGCAACGCTTTACAATATAAAAAGGGAGACAATACAGTTATAATACAATAAAATACAAGAGGATTAAGGGGGCCCTGCTCAGAAGAGCTTACAATCTATATAT
Source organism: Lithobates sylvaticus (assembly GCA_028564925.1). Taxonomy (NCBI): domain Eukaryota; kingdom Metazoa; phylum Chordata; class Amphibia; order Anura; family Ranidae; genus Lithobates; species Lithobates sylvaticus. The sequence continues at coordinate 183,941,795 of CM053036.1, forward strand.
ATATATATATATATATATATATATATATATATATATATATATATATTAATACACCACCTGAAGTGTATTATATACTGTACACCGCTGAATGCACTGTAAATATATGCTACGTTATATATATATTAACATATACTAGACTGTATATATATATCTATATATCTATATATATATATATATATATATATATATATATATATATATATATATATATTAGGGGTGCAATCCGTATGGGTCAAGCTGTTCGGATCGGCACACCCCGCGACCCGCGGAGCACTCCGCAGCCTCGGCCTTAGAAAAGGCCGCGGCTTCGGCCTAGCTCTGGAGCGGCGGCCATCTTGGTACACCCGGCGGCCGTTTACAATGTGATCACTCCGTCAAATGACGGAGCGATAACTTGTAAACAAACTCTGCATTACCCTGCCAATACTCTGCATTGCCCTGCATTACCCTGCCAATACTCTGCATTACCCTGCCAATACTTTGCATTACCCTGCCAATACTTTGCATTACCCTGCATTACCCTGCATTACCCTGCCAATACTCTGCATTACCCTGCCAATACTTTCCATTACCCTGCCAATACTTTGCATTACCCTGCCAATACTCTGCATTACCCTGCCAATACTTTGCATTACCCAGCCAATACTCTGCGATATCCAGCCAATACTTGGCCATACTCCGACAATATTACAGTGGGGGAGATGACCTGGATATTACAGTGGGGACTATATGGTGGTGGAAATATTTACAGATTTTTGCAAATTCAATTATTATTTGCTGATCCGAAAAATTATCCGATCCGTGACTCTGATCCGAGGAACCATCCGATCCGTGAGTTTTTTGATCCGTTGCACCCCTAATTATATATATATATATATATATATATATATATATATATATATATATATATATATATATATATATATATATAAATACAATGCCTGCACTGACTGAATATAGATTATACACTGAATATATAATCTATGCTAAATGCTCCAGTTTATTTGGTTCCTGGGAGGAAATAGGCTTTTCAGTTTCCTCATTATTTACTAAAGTCCACTTTGGGACCTGGAGCCCAGGGATTTTGTAGCAATCCGGGTGGGATGAAATCCCCAGTCCTGGGTCTGGGTTTTGAGATCCGCCAGCATACTGACTGCTCGGGTGTGTGCTGGGCTATTTGTAGACACCTGACCATCCGTTTGTGATTATTATTGTGAAGTTGAAACCCCTGCATGGGAATTCTGGATGGACTGTTCATTTCTTTTGTTTAATAAATGTGGGCCAAAAAATCCTTAAATTACACAATTGGCGTGGACTCCGCTCACTGGTAATTGGCGTGGACTCCGCTCACTGTGCTCACGTGAACGCCCCATAATGCTCACTGTTCGGCAAACACCCAATGTTCAACTCGAACATTGAGCTCATCCCTAGTCCCTACTAAACATATGGTGGGATTGTGCCCTGATACAACCCTTCTGGCAAAAATGTTATGATTCAAATATTTTTTTCATTTTTGTTTAAACGTAGACCACAATTACTACCTGTAGAGTTTATATATGTAGGCTTCTACAATAAGACTTTATATGTGAATTCACAACAAGATAATTTTGTTTAAATGTGCATTTATACATGTTTTTATTTGTAATCATACACTATATCATATTCGAATATGTTATTGTATATCATTATCTTATACTTTTCTTATGCTTAAAAAAACCTTTATTGAAAAAAAAAAAAAATCCCAATAAGTGTATATTGATTGGTTTGTGCGGAAGGTATAGCGTCTACAAACTATGGGATCTAGCCTGGAATTTTTATGTATTTATTTTTTATACTATTTATGGTGGCGATCTCAGCGACTTTTAAAAGGACTGTGATAATGCGGTGGACAACCTGTCACTGGGGGGGGGACTGATTAACTGCCACTGACATCACCATTGACATTATTACAACAATCAGTGCTAATAATATGCATTGGCACTGTACTAATGACACTGGGCAGGAAGGGGTTAACATCTAGGGCAATCAAGGGGTTAAATGTGTGCCTTACAAATGTGTTTACTGTGTGCTGCTTTTATTGGAGGAGATTTGAATGTTTTCATTCCCTGCTTAGCAGAGAATGATCACACAGCGAGATCCCCTGTCACTAAACACAGCTCTGTGTTGTTTATATTCACAAACTCTGTTCGGAGAAGCTCAGAGCCAATCACAGGGTGCCAGTGGTCTTCTGTGGCCAAATGCTCATTTAACACAGCCACCTTGGAGGCAGCATATAAGGTGCTCCTATGTTGGTATTGGGTCCCTGCCCGCATTTCCCATGCCAATCCACCCTACAGTGTTTGCTGCTTTCGAGGTTGTGGCTATCAGGGTGATGTTGTTCATATATGGTGGAAATGTTCTAGACTAACTGGCTTCTGGTCTGGCCTCATATTTATGTTGTTTCATCTGCCCATACCAAAAGTTTGCCTTAATACACTGCCTAATTCCAGGCCTATTCGCCTATGAACGGAAGCTCACCTCCTATTTGTTTCTGTCAACCAAAAGAACAATGGAAAAAGAAAAGGTTCTCCCTATGTGGTGGGGTTTTTAGGCAGCAATGGGTCTGACACAGATTATCAAACCAATAAGTTTTAGTAAGAGACCAATACCATCCAGATCAAATTTTGGAAAGTTTATTCAAATTTAAAAATGGAGTGACACATAAAAGAGGTGTAAAACACAAGCCCATACATCATAAAAAATGCACAGATACAATACACAAAATGTAATAAACTAACAGATAGCACCTAACCCCTCAACTGATGATATCAGAAGTGGTGGTTTGTAGGGTGAGACCAAAATGACTGACGCGTTTCGACCTGTTATTTTTATCGGTCTTCTTCGGAGTGTTTTTGGTCTATTGGGATAAAGAAGACAATGTAACAACAAATACTCTATTACGTAGTTCTATGTGTTGCACTTATGTCCATATATATCCCTATCATTAATATAGTTACCAGTATATGTGTAGTGTCTGTGATGGTCCTCTGTATGGGTACTTATAAAACTCCCATCATCCTTCCTGGTGGCTTCCAAATTTGACTCCCATCGATGGATCAGGGTATAGCAGATTATCCAGGCCGTATGTGGCTTACGAAGAGTCACACTTGAGGTTGACCCGCCAGAGGGGGACCCCAGGGCGGCTCCCAACGGGGTACAGCAGGAAGGGGGGGGGAAAGAAACCGAAGGGGCCAGCAAGGAAACACCCGCAGCTACGGATTCCTGGAAAATACCAAGAAATCATTCATAGGCACAATTGTAAAAGCAGAATATAAGAAAAGAGGGGACTTTCATGTTTTAAAGAAAGGTCCCTGATTTCGATGTACCAAAGTACTATTGTATTTAAAAAGTGGTATCATGGGTATCATATTCCTAGAGATCAAAGATGGACTTCATATATAGAGTAGGGCCCTTTCTTTGACACACTATATATTTGTGATTGACTGTTGGGTTTATGAACAGTTAAATCATAAAATAGAAGGAAATCTCAAAAATAGGGAGGGATGTGGTATGCATGGGGCAGTGGTGACGGGCATGTGTGACGGGGAAAGAGAGGAGAGGGGGGGGAAGGGGAGGAAAGGGGGGGGAGAGGGAAGAGGGGGGGGGAAGGAGGAAAAAAGGAAGGGGAAAAAAAAAAAAAAAGGGGGGGAGGAGGAGGGAAGCGGGGAGGGGGGGAAGGGTTAGTGTTGGGGAAGGAGGGGGGAAGGGGGGGAGGGAAGGAGGGGGGAAGAAAGAAGGAGGAGAAGGGTGAAAGTGGGGAAGGGGGATAGTGGGGGCTCTATGTGTATGGCGCGCTTCATACACACAACAGAATGAAGAAAAGGAAAAGGAAAAGATGGGAAGAAAGAGATTGGGGAAAAGTTGTGTGGGAAGAGGGAGGTGAGTGCGGGGGTGTAAGGTAAAGGGGGATGGTGGAAATAGTGGGGGGGGAAAGGGAGGGGAAAGGGAAGAAGGAAAAGTGAGGGAAAGAAAAGTAGAAGAGGGGAGGAGGGGAACAAGATGGAAGAGAGAGGGGAGGGAGGGGAGGGAGAAAGAGAGGAGAAGGGAGGAGCTGGGGAGAAAAAGGGAGGAAGGGAAATTGTGTAAAGAGTGAGGAATATGGGGGAGGGAAGCTTGATATTGTTCAAAAAGAATTTTTTACAAAAAACAGTGTAGTGAACTGGCAATTGTGGGGCAAGAAAAAAATACAGTGAGAAAAGAGAGGGTGTGCAGTGTGATAAAAATTGTGTCGAAAGTGACAGGGATGGTGAAGGGAAGTGAGGAAGGGAAAAACAGAGAAAGGGGGAACGGGGAGTGAAAGTGAGGGAATGGGAAACAGTGTGGTATGTGGAGCATATAAGTGTGGGGAATGTGTAGTGAGGTGAGGTGGAAAGGAGAGGGAAGGGAGGGAGGGAGGAAGGGAAGGTGATGGGAAATGGGGTTGTGGTAATGGAAAAGAGTGAAGGGGAAACGGAAGGGGCTAATGGGGGGGAGGGGGGGGAAAAGGAGGGGGGGGAGAGAGGGGAAAGGGGGAAAGGATTGTGTAGGAAAGACGGGGAGGGAAGGGATGTGCTGAGGAACATAGGGGGGGGAGGGGCACAGGGCAGAGGGATGGTTAACAATTACCTTCAAATGTTAGATGGAGTCATATGAGCCGCAGGATGGAAGTGTGTGGGGCTCTTAGCCTGAGCACAGCAGCCTTGGGGAGATCAGGTTAGAAATCTCCAGGGTGGTCTATGAGATGAAAGAAGGGGAGAGACAGAGGGAGGGGGGCTTTATTAGGCCCCTCTTAAAGTTAATATCTAGGAAGAGAGATCTCTGAGGTAGAAGAGGAGTGCTTACCCAGATTCCAAGGAAGTGCCTAGAGCGTGCTGAAGCCTCCTGCAACGGTGGAGTGTCAATCTCCACCCTGCATGGCTTATAAATGCGCGCTCCCGAGATTGATTGGGCCGACGCCGCGGGGGGCCGAATCGTCCCCACCCCCTCCCCCCAGCAGCTGCACCCAAGGGAGTCCCCGGGGGCACCCCCAAGGCCGGTCATGGCGGCCATCTGGCCAGCCTCGTGTGTCCTCTCCCGGCGTTCTCCAGAGGCGTGCCCCGCGTTTGCGTCATTCACGTCGCAATACGCGTGACGTCATAGCCGTGCGCGCACGTACGGGGCCCCGCACATGCGCACAACGTCCGTGAATGCTGGAGGACGCCGCCAGCAAAGGGCCAACCCCCCTAGAGACGCCCAGGACCAGCCTGGACGCTTATGGGGGGAGGAAGCGGGAGGGACAAAACTAAATGGCCACTCCCTCACCTTTGCTGGGAAGGCACATTGGTCAGACACTGCAGGAAAACCATGGTCCATACAGCGGGAGTCAATGGCGCCACCTAGGGAAGGAGGGGGAAAAAGGTCAAAAAGTTATTAATCATACATAAATTTCAACAAAACTGATCTGGGGCAGAAAGTTAGGATTTACATGAAACTGTTTGTGTGACATATAATTCATTGGGACTAACTTTATTACTGTCTCTCGTTTGATCCAAAATATAATCATATAATAACATAATAATAACAACCGGCCCACTAAATTACAGCGGGATATTTTCATTATATGGATCATATAGTAAAGGTATTCTATTTAAAAATACCCTATTTTTTATATATAGCAAGCTCTAATGTGTAAATATGAAAATGAATCACATGTTTGATTGTATACTCGAGAGAGGAGACAATAAATATGGAATGTTTAAACAGCCCCCTGAAAGGGGGGGGGAGGGGAAGGCGAAGCAGGAGTGACAGGCAGGATGGTATATGGATAAGAGGGCCCTCATTGGGTCTTACCAGACACGAAGCCCTTAAGAAAGGGGGCATATGAGATGGATTCATTTAGTCCTGGGGGCAGATTGGCCTGCAGTCTGTGAATCCATCTTTGTTCGTGCTGTAATAATATCTTATTCCAATCACCGCCTCGGCCGGGAATATGTACCCGGTCGAGGGCGGTGAAGGATATGGTGGGCATTTTATAGTTGTGTTGGACAACAACGTGCCTGCCTAGGGCTAAATAGTGATTCCCAATTTGCATGGAATATATGTGTTTCGACATCCTGCGATGAAACTCCTGCTTCGTCTTCCCCACATAGAAGGCCCCACATTCACAAGACATAATGTAAACAATGCCTCTGGTTTGGCAATTGACATAATGTGAAGGTTTAAAAGTCATCCCGTTAGGGAGACTGAAAGTCCTCTCTCGTCTAATATACTGGCAAAAGGAGCAATGTCCACATGGAAAGGATCCAAAAACATTGCAATGTTTTAGGCGATTTTGTTCATTTTTGTATTCGCTCTGTACAAGTTTGTCCTTAAGGGAAATGGCCCTTTTAAAAGTGATTGAAGGTTGTTCGGACAGAAAGCTGTTTATTTTGGGGTCATCCAACAGGATGCTCCAGTGTCTCTTTAAGAGACACAGTTTCATGTAAATCCTAACTTTCTGCCCCAGATCAGTTTTGTTCAAATTTATGTATGATTAATAACTTTTTGACCTTTTTCCCCCTCCTTCCCTAGGTGGCGCCATTGACTCCCGCTGTATGGACCATGGTTTTCCTGCAGTGTCTGACCGATGTGCCTTCCCAGCAAAGGTGAGGGAGTGGCCATTTCGTTTTGTCCCTCCCGCTTCCTCCCCCCATAAGCGTCCAGGCTGGTCCTGGGCGTCTCTAGGGGGGTTGGCCCTTTGCTGGCGGCGTCCTCCAGCATTCACGGACGTTGTGCGCATGTGCGGGGCCCCGTACGTGCGCGCGCGGCTATGACGTCACGCGTATTGCGACGTGAATGACGCAAACGCGGGGCACGCCTCTGGAGAACGCCGGGAGAGGACACACGAGGCTGGCCAGATAGCCGCCATGACCGGCCTTGGGGGTGCCCCCGGGGACTCCCTTGGGTGCAGCTGCTGGGGGGAGGGGGTGGGGACGATTCGGCCCCCCGCGGCGTCGGCCCAATCAATCTCGGGAGCGCGCATTTATAAGCCATGCAGGGTGGAGATTGACACTCCACCGTTGCAGGAGGCTTCAGCACGCTCTAGGCACTTCCTTGGAATCTGGGTAAGCACTCCTCTTCTACCTCAGAGATCTCTCTTCCTAGATATTAACTTTAAGAGGGGCCTAATAAAGCCCCCCTCCCTCTGTCTCTCCCCTTCTTTCATCTCATAGACCACCCTGGAGATTTCTAACCTGATCTCCCCAAGGCTGCTGTGCTCAGGCTAAGAGCCCCACACACTTCCATCCTGCGGCTCATATGACTCCATCTAACATTTGAAGGTAATTGTTAACCATCCCTCTGCCCTGTGCCCCTCCCCCCCCCCTATGTTCCTCAGCACATCCCTTCCCTCCCCGTCTTTCCTACACAATCCTTTCCCCCTTTCCCCTCTCTCCCCCCCCTTTTTTAAAACCCCTTTCCCCCCCCCTCCCCCCCATTAGCCCCTTCCGTTTCCCCTTCACTCTTTTCCATTACCACAACCCCATTTCCCATCACCTTCCCTTCCTCCCTCCCTCCCTTCCCTCTCCTTTCCACCTCACCTCACTACACATTCCCCACACTTATATGCTCCACATACCACACTGTTTCCCATTCCCTCACTTTCACTCCCCGTTCCCCCTTTCTCTGTTTTTCCCTTCCTCACTTCCCTTCACCATCCCTGTCACTTTCGACACAATTTTTATCACACTGCACACCCTCTCTTTTCTCACTGTATTTTTTTCTTGCCCCACAATTGCCAGTTCACTACACTGTTTTTTGTAAAAAATTCTTTTTGAACAATATCAAGCTTCCCTCCCCCATATTCCTCACTCTTTACACAATTTCCCTTCCTCCCTTTTTCTCCCCAGCTCCTCCCTTCTCCTCTCTTTCTCCCTCTTCCCTCCCTCCCCTCTCTCTTCCATCTTGTTCCCCTCCTCCCCTCTTCTACTTTTATTTCCCTCACTTTTCCTTCTTCCCTTTCCCCTCCCTTTCCCCCCCCACTATTTCCACCATCCCCCTTTACCTTACACCCCCGCACTCACCTCCCTCTTCCCACACAACTTTTCCCCAATCTCTTTCTTCCCATCTTTTCCTTTTCCTTTTCTTCATTCTGTTGTGTGTATGAAGCGCGCCATACACATAGAGCCCCCACTATCCCCCTTCCCCACTTTCACCCTTCTCCTCCTTCTTTCTTCCCCCCTCCTTCCCTCCCCCCCTTCCCCCCTCCTTCCCCAACACTAACCCTTCCCCCCCTCCCCGCTTCCCTCCTCCTCCCCCCCTTTTTTTTTTTTTTTTTCCCCTTCCTTTTTTCCTCCTTCCCCCCCCCCCCTCTTCCCTCTCCCCTCCCCTTTCCTCCCCTTCCCCCCCTCTCCTCTCTTTCCCCGTCACACATGCCCGTCACCACTGCCCCATGCATGCTGCATACCACATCCCTCCCTATTTTTGAGATTTCCTTCTATTTTATGATTTAACTGTTCATAAACCCAACAGTCAATCACAAATATATAGTGTGTCAAAGAAAGGGCCCTACTCTATATATGAAGTCCATCTTTGATCTCTAGGAATATGATACCCATGATACCACTTTTTAAATACAATAGTACTTTGGTACATCGAAATCAGGGACCTTTCTTTAAAACATGAAAGTCCCCTCTTTTCTTATATTCTGCTTTTACAATTGTGCCTATGAATGATTTCTTGGTATTTTCCAGGAATCCGTAGCTGCGGGTGTTTCCTTGCTGGCCCCTTCGGTTTCTTTCCCCCCCCCCTTCCTGCTGTACCCCGTTGGGAGCCGCCCTGGGGTCCCCCTCTGGCGGGTCAACCTCAAGTGTGACTCTTCGTAAGCCACATACGGCCTGGATAATCTGCTATACCCTGATCCATCGATGGGAGTCAAATTTGGAAGCCACCAGGAAGGATGATGGGAGTTTTATAAGTACCCATACAGAGGACCATCACAGACACTACACATATACTGGTAACTATATTAATGATAGGGATATATATGGACATAAGTGCAACACATAGAACTACGTAATAGAGTATTTGTTGTTACATTGTCTTCTTTATCCCAATAGACCAAAAACACTCCGAAGAAGACCGATAAAAATAACAGGTCGAAACGCGTCAGTAATTTTGGTCTCACCCTACAAACCACCACTTCTGATATCATCAGTTGAGGGGTTAGGTGCTATCTGTTAGTTTATTACATTTTGTGTATTGTATCTGTGCATTTTTTATGATGTATGGGCTTGTGTTTTACACCTCTTTTATGTGTCACTCCATTTTTAAATTTGAATAAACTTTCCAAAATTTGATCTGGATGGTATTGGTCTCTTACTAAAACTTATTGGTTTGATAATCTGTGTCAGACCCATTGCTGCCTAAAAACCCCACCACATAGGGAGAACCTTTTCTTTTTCTATCCAAATCCGGGGTGAGCAGCTATCTACAGCTCCTCAGTGTGTCAATACCTTCCCTCTTTTCCGTATACAATTGGGTGGTTAAACACCCCTTCTCCCGTTTTTTGACACCTTTGAGCTAAAACACAAGCCTAATGTTTTCTGTATATGTTTTTTGAATCATATGAATTGATATTTTTAAATCGTTTTGATATAAACGTAATACCCATATTGTTTAAACAGCATCAATATGAGTAATTTTCAGGGCAACCAATGGATTAATCTTATGTCAAGCTACGAAAGTGATTTTGAGAAAAAGGACCAGATTGAAACCCAAATTTCCTCTCTGATGGACAAATTAAACAAAACCTTAGAGAGGAAATCAGCGCTCTTCTGGCACATAAAGTCTTTTAATCGTTACAGTAAGGAGGAAATTAATCCATTAGGTTTGCGTGTACAAATCTTTCCAAATATAGATTTAATAAGCAATGAATGTAAGAAAGAATGGGAAGAGAATTTAAATCGTTGTTCCCAACAAATGATGACTATACTAACAAATGAATACAATAGACAGATTTCACTATTAGACATCGAAATCAATACGCTAGAAACTTCACTGGGGTCTTTTGCACAGCACCCCTTGTATGTGGAATTTCAGGCCAAACTTCAAGAGAACCTGAGTACATTTAATAGGGGTATTCTACACAAAAAAGAGGTTAAGTTCTGGAGGGACAAAATATCTTTTTCTGAGGGACGGGCATACAAGTGGAATGCTAACCCCCAAAACAAGAGATATTCAGCTCCCAAGTCACAAACGCAAAACAACCCTAATGCTATAAAAACCAAAAATGCCCCTACTTCGGGACAAAATATTAATATCCCACAAAAAGGGAGGGGGAAATTCAAAAGAAATAGGAACAACAAAGGGTCTCCGGAACAGGAGAGGAAAAAACGAACCATTGACATAGAGACAAAAAGAAATCAGGAGACCTCAAACCCCCATAATAGACACACAGCAAAAACAAAGGATGAATCGTCTAGTGTAGATGCAGATAACTCAGACTCTGCATCCTCCAACAGCTCCAATAACACCAAACAAATGACTCCCACTTTGGAACGCCTTAAACAGGCACCTGGAGCCACTTTAAACCCGGTACGGGGACCACTCTCCCCCCAACTAAACAAGGGAGTGGGCAATCTAGACGCATACATCATCCGGACATAACTAAGTCCCTTAGCGTAATCAATCTGTCATCACACCCTTTGTCCTCGGCAGAGAGAAACATCCTATCACGAGGACTAACATTCTGCCCTGAACAAAGCTGTGATCTCTTCGGGGTTACCGTCGACATGCAGCTCTTTGCACGCAGGCTCCTTCTTAAGAGCCTGCATGCAAAGACCACATATGTCGACGATACCGACTGGTCAACCTTTAGCATGAGAGAATTCAAGGCCTTACGGGACCTTACTCTCCTATATCAGGAAAACAATACCGTAGATCTTATTGACCAGATTGACCTAGAGGAACTCCTAGAGGATATCGACAGATCACAAAAAACCTCAACGACCATGTTCAAAAAATCATCTTCAAGATTTCCACCCCTAAACTTAAACCCTAATATAGAGACGTTTGTTAACCAAGTACTTCGAGATCTGAATAAAATACCTTTAAAAAGGGTCCCTGTAAACAACTTGGACATAGACGAAATTGATGCAATGAGAAAACTCTGTGCAAATACTAATATTACAATTAAGCCATCGGACAAGGGCGGCAACGTGGTCCTGATGGACAACCAGGACTACGTCGATATGTGCCAAACCATCCTCAATAATAGTGAGTGGTATAAGAAGGTATCTACGGCTTTAATACATGCCTCTCACGATCACTTTTATGATATGATATACGACTCATTTGTGAGAGGAATCATATCTAAAGACCAATACGAATACATTCGAGTGACACATCCTCGCATAGCCACTTTTTACAGCCTACCAAAAATACATAAACAACAAACCAAACCTCCTGGTCGACCCATAGTTTCCGGCAACGGAAACATATCTGAAAATTTGAGTAAATTCATCGACTCATTCCTACAACCCCTGGTGGTCTGTTTACCCTCCTTCTTGAAGGACACCATCCACTTACTTGAGATGGTTTCAGATATGCCACTCCCTGCCGAATCCCGACTGGTGGCGATCGATGTTGAGGCCCTGTACAGCTCGATCCCCCATACCATGGGGATCGAGGCTGTACGGGATGCCCTAACATCAAGCCACAAATACGATGATGACTTTAATACATTTATCATAGAGAGTCTGGAATACATCCTAACTCAGAACTATTTTGCCTTCAATAACTCCCACTACCTCCAGGTGCAAGGCGTGGCCATGGGCACCTGTTGCGCTCCGGCCTACGCCAACTTGTACCTGGGGGAGTGGGAGAGATCCCTCCTGGGTGACGAGGGCCTCCTCGTGTACACCAGCCACATTAAGTTGTGGCGGCGCTACATTGATGACGTCCTCGTCGTCTGGGAGGGACCGGAGGCACTATTACAAGAGTTTTTCTCCTGCATCAATGTAAACAATTTCAATCTGAAATTCACCATGACCCATGACCCAGACACCATTACTTTCCTTGATGTGCAACTGATGCGCAATCCCCTAAATACAATCTCAACGACATTATTTCGAAAAAGCACAGCAGGCAACACGATTTTACATGCCTCAAGCTCCCACCCTGACATCCTCAAGAATTCCATACCATATGGACAATACTTGCGGCTACGCCGCAATTGCTCCGAGGATTCTTCTTTTAAAATAGAAGCAGGGCATTTACAAGAAAGACTACTTGCACGTGGCTATAGCCGTTCATGTTTACGGAAAGCCTATAACAGAACCACCTTGGAAACACGTTCCAAACTACTGTCCAAAAAGACTAGGGAAGTAAAGAATGCCAAAAATGAGCCCACTCGGATTATACTTCGCTATTCCCAACAGCATAAGCATATCCGCAACATCTTAAAGAGACACTGGAGCATCCTGTTGGATGACCCCAAAATAAACAGCTTTCTGTCCGAACAACCTTCAATCACTTTTAAAAGGGCCATTTCCCTTAAGGACAAACTTGTACAGAGCGAATACAAAAATGAACAAAATCGCCTAAAACATTGCAATGTCCTTGGATCTTTTCCATGTGGACATTGCTCCTTTTGCCAGTATATTAGACGAGAGAGGACTTTCAGTCTCCCTAACGGGATGACTTTTAAACCTTCACATTATGTCAATTGCCAAACCAGAGGCATTGTTTACATTATGTCTTGTGAATGTGGGGCCTTCTATGTGGGGAAGACGAAGCAGGAGTTTCATCGCAGGATGTCGAAACACATATATTCCATGCAAATTGGGAATCACTATTTAGCCCTAGGCAGGCACGTTGTTGTTCAACACAACTATAAAATGCCCACCATATCCTTCACCGCCCTCGACCGGGTACATATTCCCGGCCGAGGCGGTGATTGGAATAAGATATTATTACAGCACGAACAAAGATGGATTCACAGACTGCAGGCCAATCTGCCCCCAGGACTAAATGAATCCATCTCATATGCCCCCTTTCTTAAGGGCTTCGTGTCTGGTAAGACCCAATGAGGGCCCTCTTATCCATATACCATCCTGCCTGTCACTCCTGCTTCGCCTTCCCCTCCCCCCCCCCCTTTCAGGGGGCTGTTTAAACATTCCATATTTACTGCCTCCTCCCTCGAGTATACAATCAAGCATGTGATTCATTTTCATATTTACATATTAGAGCTTGCTATATATAAAAAATAGGGTATTTTTAAATAGAATACCTTTACTATATGATCCATATAATGAAAATATCCCGCTGTAATCTAGTGGGACGGTTGTTATTATTATGTTATTATATGATTATATTTTGGATCAAACGAGAGACAGTAATAAAGTTAGTCCCAATGAATTATATGTCACACAAACAGTTTCATGTAAATCCTAACTTTCTGCCCCAGATCAGTTTTGTTGAAATTTATGTATGATTAATAACTTTTTGACCTTTTTCCCCCTCCTTCCCTAGGTGGCGCCATTGACTCCCGCTGTATGGACCATGGTTTTCCTGCAGTGTCTGACCGATGTGCCTTCCCAGCAAAGGTGAGGGAGTGGCCATTTAGTTTTGTCCCTCCCGTTTCCTCCCCCCATAAGCGTCCAGGCTGGTCCTGGGCGTCTCTAGGGGGGTTGGCCCTTTGCTGGCGGCGTCCTCCAGCATTCACGGACGTTGTGCGCATGTGCGGGGCCCCGTACGTGCGCGCACGGCTATGACGTCACGCGTATTGCGACGTGAATGACGCAAACGCGGGGCACGCCTCTGGAGAACGCCGGGAGAGGACACACGAGGCTGGCCAGATGGCCGCCATGACCGGCCTTGGGGGTGCCCCCGGGGACTCCCTTGGGTGCAGCTGCTGGGGGGGGGGGGGGGACGATTCGGCCCCCCGCGGCGTCGGCCCAATCAATCTCGGGAGCGCGCATTTATAAGCCATGCAGGGTGGAGATTGACACTCCACCGTTGCAGGAGGCTTCAGCACGCTCTAGGCACTTCCTTGGAATCTGGGTAAGCACTCCTCTTCTACCTCAGAGATCTCTCTTCCTAGATATTAACTTTAAGAGGGGCCTAATAAAGCCCCCCTCCCTCTGTCTCTCCCCTTCTTTCATCTCATAGACCACCCTGGAGATTTCTAACCTGATCTCCCCAAGGCTGCTGTGCTCAGGCTAAGAGCCCCACACACTTCCATCCTGCGGCTCATATGATTCCATCTAACATTTGAAGGTAATTGTTAACCATCCCTCTGCCCTGTGCCCCTCCCCCCCCCCTATGTTCCTCAGCACATCCCTTCCCTCCCCGTCTTTCCTACACAATCCTTTCCCCCTTTCCCCTCTCTCCCCCCCCCCCCTCCTTTTCCCCCCCCCCCTCCCCCCCATTAGCCCCTTCCGTTTCCCCTTCACTCTTTTCCATTACCACAACCCCATTTCCCATCACCTTCCCTCCCTCCCTCCCTCCCTTCCCTCTCCTTTCCACCTCACCTCACTTCACATTCCCCACACTTATATGCTCCACATACCACACTGTCTCCCATTCCCTCACTTTCACTCCCCGTTCCCCCTTTCTCTGTTTTTCCCTTCCTCACTTCCCTTCACCATCCCTGTCACTTTCGACACAATTTTTATCACACTGCACACCCTCTCTTTTCTCACTGTATTTTTTTCTTGCCCCACAATTGCCAGTTCACTACACTGTTTTTTGTAAAAAATTCTTTTTGAACAATATCAAGCTTCCCTCCCCCATATTCCTCACTCTTTACACAATTTCCCTTCCTCCCTTTTTTTCCCAGCTCCTCCCTTCTCCTCTCTTTCTCCCTCCCCTCCCTCCCCTCTCTCTTCCATCTTGTTCCCCTCCTCCCCTCTTCTACTTTTCTTTCCCTCACTTTTCCTTCTTCCCTTTCCCCTCCCTTTCCCCCCCCCACTATTTCCACCATCCCCCTTTACCTTACACCCCCGCACTCACCTCCCTCTTCCCACACAACTTTTCCCCAATCTCTTTCTTCCCATCTTTTCCTTTTCCTTTTCTTCATTCTGTTGTTTGTATGAAGCGCGCCATACACATAGAGCCCCCACTATCCCCCTTCCCCACTTTCACCCTTCTCCTCCTTCTTTCTTTCCCCCTCCTTCCCTCCCCCCCCCTTCCCCCCCCTCCTTCCCCAACACTAACCCTTCCCCCCCTCCCCGCTTCCCTCCTCCTCCCCCCTTTTTTTTTTTTTTTTTTTTTTTTTTCCCCTTCCTTTTTTTTTTTCCTCCCCCCCCCCTCTTCCCTCTCCCCTCCCCTTTCCTCCCCTTCCCCCCCCCCCTCTCCTCTCTTTCCCCGTCACACATGCCCGTCACCACTGCCCCATGCATGCTGCATACCACATCCCTCCCTATTTTTGAGATTTCCTTCTATTTTATGATTTAACTGTTCATAAACCCAACAGTCAATCACAAATATATAGTGTGTCAAAGAAAGGGCCCTACTCTATATATGAAGTCCATCTTTGATCTCTAGGAATATGATACCCATGATACCACTTTTTAAATACAATAGTACTTTGGTACATCGAAATCAGGGACCTTTCTTTAAAACATGAAAGTCCCCTCTTTTCTTATATTCTGCTTTTACAATTGTGCCTATGAATGATTTCTTGGTATTTTCCAGGAATCCGTAGCTGCGGGTGTTTCCTTGCTGGCCCCTTCGGTTTCTTTCCCCCCCCCCCTTCCTGCTGTACCCCGTTGGGAGCCGCCCTGGGGTCCCCCTCTGGCGGGTCAACCTCAAGTGTGACTCTTCGTAAGCCACATACGGCCTGGATAATCTGCTATACCCTGATCCATCGATGGGAGTCAAATTTGGAAGCCACCAGGAAGGATGATGGGAGTTTTATAAGTACCCATACAGAGGACCATCACAGACACTACACATATACTGGTAACTATATTAATGATAGGGATATTGTGACGGACCTCGTACCCAAGATGTCCGCCGTAAATGCTTCCTCTGTCCGGTACCACACAATCCAAGACCCCCTTAGCTTACCCAGTCACCAGACAACACCAGTGTAGGGTACATCAGGAATGAATCTTTATTTGACATGTCACACTTATATACAGTTGACAGATGACTCAAGCCTAACCTAATTAGCATGAGCTAATTATCTTAATCAACACTGGGCTCCTTCATTCAATTGCAGGGTTAATTAGCACACACAACAATAGGTGACACACTTCTACAAGCCAGACTATACTCAATTACATAACACAGGTGGCTGGAGTTTATGGGTCATGACATTAGCGTCTCTTGCTAATATGCCAAATACACATACAGATTCTATGTGTATTGGGGGCCAGCATGGACCTGAATCCAAGTATCCCCAGCTCAGGGGTCCCAGGCCTGCAGCTCAAAGAGCACTGTTCCCCCAAATGGCAGGGCCCATAATCCCAAGGCAACAGGCTCGCACTCAGTCCCCTCCAACAGCCTGTGTCTCGGCCAGGTCCGTCACAGATATATATGGACATAAGTGCAACACATAGAACTACGTAATAGAGTATTTGTTGTTACATTGTCTTCTTTATCCCAATAGACCAAAAACACTCCGAAGAAGACCGATAAAAATAACAGGTCGAAACGCGTCAGTCATTTTGGTCTCACCCTACAAACCACCACTTCTGATATCATCAGTTGAGGGGTTAGGTGCTATCTGTTAGTTTATTACATTTTGTGTATTGTATCTGTGCATTTTTTATGATGTATGGGCTTGTGTTTTACACCTCTTTTATGTGTCACTCCATTTTTAAATTTGAATAAACTTTCCAAAATTTGATCTGGATGGTATTGGTCTCTTACTAAAACTTATTGGTTTGATAATCTGTGTCAGACCCATTGCTGCCTAAAAACCCCACCACATAGGGAGAACCTTTTCTTTTTCTATCCAAATCCGGGGTGAGCAGCTATCTACAGCTCCTCAGTGTGTCAATACCTTCCCTCTTTACCAAAAGAACAATTGCCCAAGCTTGGAAAAAAACATCTGTTCCCTTTCAGAGGGTGAGAGATCGCATGACCACGTTGGTGCATAACGATCAGATGTCAAGCATCCGCAACGACTCTCATGCCAAGCTTCTTAAAATTTGGGGTCCATGGCTGTCATATGCCTTTCCTGCCCTGCCCCCAGCCACCTTGGGCTGCCTGTGATGGACAGTAATGAAGCTCCCGAGCCCTTAACCCCCCCCCCCCCCCCAGTTTCCCAGTCTATAATCTTCTAGCCTCCCGCCCCCTCCTAGACTCCTCTTTCTCTTTTCTAGCGCCCTATGTGGTTGGTGCAAAAGCTCCTTCCCTCTAGCCTTACCTTTCTGCCTAACTTTCTTCTGATTTCCATTCCCTTTAAGATCTCTCTAGAGAAGGGATTTTTTTTTTTTTTTATTATTGAAAAGCCAATGGCGTGTGTAACACACCCAAAAAACTCCACCCGGTGCCAAAAAAAGTGCACACACATAAAGAGTGAAACAGAAAAAGTGCAACGGGTGTTCTCTTGTCCTCCCAAGGAAGGACCTTGACCCTGATCCCCCGGGGCGTTAGGCTCCAGACGGGGACTAAGGTACTCACATGGTCCATCTGGCCGAAACCAGACGGACCCCTTTCTCTGGAGGGTCTGCCGAAACAGACCCACCCAAGTACTTGGTGGGGCTCTCCCGAAGAGAGACCCCATGAGAGAAGGCGAACTAAGCCAGAAGGCCATGTCCACCTCCTCCCAAGACTTTCAGGGCTGGCCCGAGGACCGAACACCCTACTCATCACACTGTGAAAACGTGACAACACCAAACAAAAATATACATAAAAGTGACAAACATGGGGGTAAATAAAAAGAGAGTGGGGAGAAGGAAGATGGGAGAGTGAGTGGAAAGTGACCATTGTGCAATACAATGGCCGGCCCTCCGGCCAGGAATAAAAAATTTCCCCTGGTCCTAGCCAAAAGGCTCGGCCCTAGAGGCAGGTGTGAAAAACGTGTGTTGTGATGAAAGTGACCATGGTGCCATAAATCAAAGTGATTTCCCACAGTGAATGTACGACACCCCTGAACTGCCACTTCAGGGGCACAATCACCACTGGCTTTTCAACGTGCAACCCTGGCCCACAGCCATAGACCACACCAGCCCCCACCCCAGTCAGGAAAGAAGGGAGATCTGGAAGCTTGGTGAGAGCCCGACTATAAGGCTCCACCATCGTCCCATCACTCCCCCCTAATTATATTCATGGGGTACTAACCGCTCCTCCCCGACACACAAAGAGGAGCAAGTGTTCCACCCCGAATAACCTGACCAGAGCTAGAGCTGCCACAATCCAGGCCAGAAGGCCAGGGACTCGGCCCTTCAGCGCCAACCCAGTGGTTCTCCATCCCCATCAGAAGGCTTCCCTTTCGGCTACGAACCGCTCCAGGTCACCTTTACGCCAGCAGGCTTTTGCATAGCAACCGCCAACCCTGCTCCACCTCGCCGTAGAACAGGGACGGAAGCAAGCGCCACCTCCTGGCAACTGATAAGAACAGATACTACACTTGATCTTAGCCAAAAGGCAGAGAAGCAAAGCCTCTTTCTCTTTTCTAGCGCCCTATGTGGTTGGTGCAAAAGCTCCTTCCCTCTAGCCTTACCTTTCTGCCTAACTTTCTTCTGATTTCCATTCCCTTTAAGATCTCTCTAGAGAAGGAATGCCCAACCTTTTGAAGAGCGAGGGCCACTTAAGTGACTTGGTAACCGGTCGTGGGCTACAATGAGTGGAGCCAGGTCTGTGTCCACTCAGCATATGGAGAGCAGACACAGACACAGCCCACTCTACTCTATGGGCCCTTTGATTCGATCTACCCAGGCGGAAGGGGATTGCACCTGTGGATCAGTTTGAAAGCAGCCCAGTACCCACTGCAGAACAGATATGGCCATATTTGGTATCACTCAGCCTGTGACAAGAGCCAGTGCTATACAGGAAGCATCGACTTATGCGGCTCTGCTCCGCAGCCGCTTGCTTTCTCCACTGCCGGCTTCATTCACAACACTGATGCTCTAGGATGACGGATCATGATCCGGTCTTGCCAACCAGCCATTCCAGAGCAGGAGGTAGCGGGCCACATCAGAGGGCTCCGTGGGCCAAATGTGGCCCCCGGGCCACTGGTTGGGCACCCCTGCTCTAGAGGCTATATATTGGACCACCTTTTTGATTATGGAGGGCCCAGGAGACACCCCATAGTTTTGGGGAGCCTCTCCGTGACCCTTTGGTCCTCATGAGTCAACAAACACTTTTATTCATTGCTGTTACATTAGCTTGTGTTTCTTCTGTTCATGTATCACCTCATTTTTTTGCCTTCCATGTGAGCTTACTCTTATCTTACTCTTCAATGCTAGCTCTTGCGCAGGCGTAACTTTTGCGTGTTCACTATTTGTTAAAACCAAATAAAAACTATTGAAACAAAACAAAAGAAAACAAATGCAGCCACCACATCTAAGCTAGAACATAATTAGTGTTTGCTTTTGGGTTTATTGCCACTTTAAATGGAGACACTCTCTCGGACAAAAACTAAAAGACTGGAGGAGGAATTCTAGTAATTCCAATAAACCTTCAATTCTAATAAAATCCAATAAATATGTACTTGTGTACTCTATATAAAACATATATGAAATCCTTTATCACTGGTATCAGAATCCTTTAAACTTTAAATGAGCAGTGATGTGAGGATTCCCTTTCTGTGAGGGGGTTTTGTGAAAAAGTTTTTAAAATTTCCAGCACACTGGATAGTTTGAACTAATGACAAAAATCACTCCTGAACACTAATGATTGTCTATATGCCAACCCATATAACTGTATTTCAAGTAGACATGTGCACAACAAAAAAATCATTTTTTTTCGTTTCCGTTGATTCGTAATGATTCGTAAATTCGTAAGTCGTCGGTGTTCGTATTCGTAACGATTCGTAAATTTGTAAGTCGTCGGTGTTTGTATTCGTAACGATTCGTATTTTTTCGTTGATTCGTTTTTCTGTTAGTTTAATTTTCGCTTATTCGAAATTCGGACGCATTCGTATTTTCGTAGATTTAGTTACATTCGTACTTTTGTTAGATTGATTTATTCGTACTTTCGTAACATTGTTTTCGTAGATTCGTAATCGGAGCATAATTCATAATTTTATGTAATGTGTATGCTATTATTACATTGTAAGAGACACGGAAAATTACGAATCGAAAAAAAAAGTTACGAATGTACGAATTTTTTTGTTCAATCCACTCGAAGCACGTTAAGCAGCGCCATTGTAAGAGACACGGAAAATTACGAATCAAAAAAAAAGCTACGAATGTACAAATTTTTTCTTACAATCCATTCGAAGCACGTTAAGCAGCGCCATTGTAAGGGACACGGAAAATTACCAATTCAACAAAAAAAAATAGTTACGAATGTACGAATTTTTTCGTTCATTTTGATTTTTGGATTTTCTTCTTTCGTAGTTTCGTTGTTTCTAATTTGGTTATTTCGGATTTTCGTTGTTTTCGTATTCGTTCGATTCGAACGATTCGTTAAAGTAATCATTAGCGAATCGTTCGTTCATTCGTACGATAACGATTGAACGAATATAACAAAAAAAAACAAAAAAAAATAAACAAATTGTCTAATTTTTGTCTAATTTCAAGCTTGCCACAAGCATCACTCGTATATCTGCCACACTACCTAATTAAATTACACAGGGTATGGCCAAAATGTGTATGCATTCTGCAAATAGGAGAATGGGGCTATGTAAAGCTACTATCACTGAATAAATTAATTAATCCCTAATTGTTCCACCAAATGTATTGTTTATAAATTAACTCCTCAAAGAAACAAAAAAGAAAAAAGATGGGTGGAATTGGACACTATTACTAATGAACCCCTGGGGAAGATTATATGGATACCATCACAATTTAGAGAATTAAGTGAAAATACACACCAAATAACTGAGAACGTTTTTTGCAATCTGGGATCACATACACATACAGGAAAAATAGGAATTTAACTCACCTTTAATACCACTAAGAGAAACTATTTTTTTTGCACCAGGGAAAGGGAAGTGGTTTGGGAAATGGATAAAAAATGAAAATGTACACTTAAAAGATATAATGGAAAAAGGGGAAATATATACACTACAGGAACTAAAACAAAAAATAATTTATGGTGATTAGGGATGGGCCGAACACCCTCCCCCCCCCCCCCCCCCCCTCCCGTTCGGTTTGCACCAGAACATGCGAACAGGCAAAAAATTTGTTCGAACACGCGAACACCGTTAAAGTCTATGGGACACGAACATGAAAAAAGTACTACCGTATATATACTCGAGTATAAGCCGACCCGAATATAAGCCGAGGCACCTAACTTTACCACAAAAAAATGGGAAAACTTATTGACTCAAGTATAAGCCTAGGGTGAGAAATGTGCAGCTACTGGAAGTGGGAAAAGAGGGTCAACAATGCCCATTTGCAGCATCTCTGTGCCCATTTTAATGCCTCACTGTGCCCATTTGCAGCCATAGGTCCCCTGAACTTAAAACTATGTAGTTAAGGGTTCCTAGATGCCCCCTAGCTGCAGACAAAATTTGGGGTCTCTGGACCCAAAGGGTCCCGAAATGACATTGCTGCAGATGGACACAGTTGACCGACTTTGGGGCCCTGTATCTCGGGGCCACTTGGTGCTAGGAACCCCATTTATAGTTATGTTGTAGTGTTGGTTTCACTGGGTTTGCACACCAAATTGGGGGTTCCTAGCACCAAGTGGCCCCGAGATATGAGGCCCCAAATTCAGGTTGGAAAATGTCAAGCACTTTTCTGAAGCAGAGAATGACATTTTCCGAACCAACTTTGGGGCCCCGTATCTCGGGGCCACTTAATGCTAGGAACCCCATTTTTGAATATGTTGTAGTGTTGGTTCCACACCAAATTTGGGGTTCCTAGCACCAAGTGGCCCCGAGATAGTCCGCAAAGTCGGGTTGGAAAATTAAATTTTTTTCTGCAGAAAAGTGCTTGACTCGAGTATAAGCCGAGGGGGGCACTTTCAGCACAAAAAAATGTGCTGAAAAACTCGGCTTATACTCGAGTATATACGGTAATTTTAAAGGCTTATATGCATGGTATTGTCTTCAAAAGTGTTTGGTGACCTGGGTCCTGCCCCAGGGGACATGTATCAATGCAAAAAAAAGTTTTAAATATGGACGTTTTTTGGGAGCAGTGATTTTAATAATGCTTAAAGTGAAACAATAAAAGTGTAATATTCCTTTAAATTTCATACTGGGGGGGTGTCTATAGTATGCCTGTAAAGTGGCAAATTTTTCCCATGTTTAGAACAGTCTGACAGCAAAATTAAATTTCTAAAGGAAAAAAAGTAATTTAAAACTATTTGCAGCTATAATGAATTATCGGTCCGGCAATACACATAAAAGTTCATTGATAAAAACGGCATGGGATTTCCCCACAAGGGAACCCCTGAACCAATGTCTGGTATGGATATTAAGGGGAACCCCGTGCCTTTTTTTTTTTTTTTTTAAATGGCGTGGGGGTCCCCCTCAAAATCCATACCAGACACTTCAGGTCTGGTATGGATTTTAAGGGGAAACCCGCATCAAAATTTTTAAAAAAATGGCATCACTGGTTTGAATCCCAACCACGACACTACCTGCCTGGAGTTTGCATGTTCTCCCTGTGCCTGTGTGGGTTTCCTCTGGGAACTCTGGTTTCCTCCCACACTCCAAAGACATGCTGGTAGGTGTTGTAATGTGTTAATGTCAATTTATGTAGGATATTGTATTAAAGTAACATATTGACCAGAAATTCAGTTGAGTTGTCAAACCCAACTGAATTTAAACATATCAAAGGGACAGCTGAAGACCCTTTGATGTGTAAATCTTATGCAAGTCTACCTAGGTGTGTGAGGAACATTTCAAAGGAAGTATTTATTGATGGTAATTAGACTTGAGGGGGTATTCATGGTAAACATTTGGTTGACTTAGCAGAACCCCCCCCCAGTGTCAGACCAGTATTTGAGAAGACATTCGGGCTGGAATTCAGTCTAAAAACTATCTCAGGGAGGGTTTGTGATTATGAAGGTACAGGTCTAGGAGAAATATTCGCTGTCATGATTATACCCTGTTGGATTTTGTCATCTATTATAATACTGTTCTGTTTTGGAAGCCAATAAACTCTCTCTCTGGAAGAATTGGGTTTGCTGCGGGACAATACTTATTAATAACTACATATCATCTACGAACTATATATTATATCACTACAGTAGGTTAATTGGCTTCTGTCCAAAATTGGCCCTAGTATATGAATGGGGACCTTTGATTGAGGGTAGGGACTGATGTGAGTGTGCGATGTACAGGGTTAGGGACAATGGTAGACATGCACCCACACTCACTCAGGTTGAACTGGATGGACTGGTGTCTTTATTCAACCTTACTAACTATGGAACTATGGAAGAGGGGGTGGGGTCACTGAGGGGCCCCGCCCTCCATTATATAAGAACTGTCACCTGAACAGAAGTGTCACACAGCGGAAGACTCCTGTAAAGGTACACGTCTTTCTTCTTGTATTCTAAGTGCCTAGGCCAGGAATTGGTAGGAGCGGAGATCCCAGTTCACCGGTGGTTAACACACACACATACACGGGTTTGTAAGTGATGTTGGTTACAAAATTTAATAGACAATACGTTCCTCTTTTATGGGAAATGCAGAGGGAGGGGACAGCACTCCCAAGAACCAATCAGATTCATACACATATGCATACATTAACAACTTCTTGTCACGTGACAGTCTTCAGTTTGAAATATGGAATATGGGGCAAAGGTCAGTCACGTGCTGGTGGTTAGCTTGCAACAGGAAATATAAGGCAAAGTTTAGAGTATGACAGTTAGTTTACACCTGCTGACTTGACCACAAGAAAACTCCTAAGTCACTCCATATCCTTTGGTGAAGTACAGAGTTAGAAAACCACATAACAGCTGCGTCCTGCTGATATGTCAACACTGGTCAAACCGTTTTTCTAAGAAATATACTTACACCAGCTTTGTTTAAAAGCTGAAAGTTAAGCATATTTATTTCAACCCCTATCAAAATGGTATATCATTATAAGTAGCCCCCTTATAATCCTCTCTTTGATCATTCTGATTCAACATAATGATCATATCTAATGTCCTCAAAATTCACTATTCTTCTTCTTCACTTGTCCTGATGATGGAAAGATTCTGTTTAGTTTCCAGGTAAAATCATCGTGTCCTCCAGGGAGATTTGTCCTATGCCTTCCTGAATATCTTGTAGATTTTGTTGTTGTCTTGAAGGGAGTGTATCCTCGGTTACTGTTAAGGGCTCTGGAGTTGGGGGAAGCTGGGGACACTTCTTCAGTCGGCTGGCGTGGATCCAGGTGTTGCCTAGGTCCGTCAGTACCGCGGTCCTGGATACCTTTTCCACCTTCCACGGTCCGGAGTAGATTGGTCCAATTCTTTTCCTGTGAGCCAGCTGCTTAATCAGTACTTTGTCCCCTGGGATAAAGGGGTGGGTTGGTTCTGTTGAAAGAGGAAAAAAGGTGACAGAAACTTGTTCATTTATTTCATGAAGCATACTTACCAGACTTTTCACGTACACTTCCTGTTGGGAATAAACGTTAATGTCAGAATTTGGGTCTAATGGGGTAATTCTATATTTGCAGGGATTCCCATTAGAATTTCAAAGGGGGACAATCCTGTCCTAGAATGGGGGGTGGTTCTTATCTGAAAAAGGACAGAAGGTAAGTGTTCCAACCAACCTTTTAGAGTACCTCCTGTAGCCTTTTTTAATTTGTCTTTGATGTTCCTGTTCATTCTCTCTACTACTCCTGCACTCTGGGGATGATAGGGAATATGTAGTTTCCATTGCATCCCCAGAGATTTGGCTACAACTTGGGTCACTGAGGAACTAAATGCGGGTCCTCTGTCGGACCATATGGTTGTGGGTATCCCGAACCTACAGATCCAATAATTTAACAAGCATCTCGCTGCTATATTTGCGGTTTCTCCGGTACAGGGAATTGCCTCAACCCAGGCTGACCATTTGTCAACGATTACGCAGAGGCACCTCAAGTTTCCCTTTTGCTTTGGTAGGTGTGTGAAGTCTATTTGTAAATCTGTTAATGGTCCCAAGGGTGGAGGTAGATGGCCATGTAGGCCATGTCTCTTTCCTTGAACATTGTTCTGGGCACAAGTTAAGCAGCTTCTAGTTAGAAGCTTAGTTTGTTTTTGTAAATTATTTGTGCAAAAAGATTTTGAATATATATTTACAAGAGGGGCGGGTCCTATGTGTCCTGGGCCATGGAGGTAGGATAAAATTAGGATACAATTAGCTTCAGGTATACCCAGGATCTTCCCCTCTTTTGTCCAAAGACCTTCAGAGTCTTTGGTCAAACCTTCATTTGCCCAGAAATGGACATCTGTATCTGTGGCCATTGACTGCATTTGGGCCACAACAGTTTTGAAATCAGGGGATGAGAAGTGCTCTTTAAAGAAGATTGTGGTAGGGGCTGGTGAATTGGGTGAACTGGCAGCAGCCTTTTTTGCTTCTCTGTCTGCGAAAGCATTTCCTTTTGATACTATACTATTGTCTGATGAGTGGGCTTTTACTTTTATAACAGCAACCTTTTTAGGGAGCAGAATTGCTTGCAGTAGATTAAGGATCTGCTCTGAATTAGCTATCTGTTTGTTGTCTGCTGTTTTAAATCCTCTATTGGCCCATATCACACCAAAATCATGTACCACTCCAAATGCATATCTGCTGTCTGTATAAATGTTGACTTCCTTGTTTGTGAACAGAATACAGGCTCTGGTCAGAGCTTCTAGTTCTGCTACTTGGGCAGAAACAGGGGGCAATGGTTTTGCCTCTAGTACTGTATGTGGCAGCTGAACTACAGCATAACCAGTTAAAAATGTAGAGTCAGAGGGACGGGAACAACTACCATCTACAAAAACATTTTCGGCATTTATAATTGGACTGTCAGAAAGATCAGGTCTTGGTGAAGTGACTTGTTCCACTTTTTCTACACAATTATGTGTGTGATCAGGTTCGTGTGGTAAACGTAACATGGAATGTAGTAAACGTACAACTGGATTGCTATTCGGAACATATTTAAGTACCAAGTTGTCAGTATTTAACAAAGTGATCTCGTATCCACTGAGTCTTTGGGAAGTCATGTGTTGTGTGTTCATATTCTGTATGAGGTGGGTAACTGAATGAGTGGTGTACAGTGTCATTTTGTGTCCCAATACTATTTTGTTGGCATCCTGTGCAGACATGGCACAGGCAGCGACATTCTGAAGACAGGACGGCATGCCCTGGACTTGGATAGGGAGTTTTCTAGATAAATATGACACTGGGCGATACCCTGAGCCATGAGATTGCGCAAGTACTGCAGCAAAAGATTTTCCTGAAACTACACAGTACAACTGGAAGGCTTTACCATAATCTACCAATCCCAGGGCGGGGGCGGTGGACAAACTCTTAATAAGAGCATCAAAAGCATTTTTTCTGTCTTCTGTCCAGTCTATCAATTTAGGGGCGTTTGACCCGGCAGCCTCTCGTAGGATACTATCATAATGAGAACAGTCAGGAATCCACTGGCGGCAATATACAATTGCGCCCAGAAATGACAACAAAGCTGCTTTGTCTTTTGGAGGACTGAGAGCTTGTAAGGCTGCGGCACGTTTGGGGGACACTAGCCTGGTCCCCTTGTCCAGAATACATCCTAGGTATTCTACTTGTGGTAGACACCACTGTATTTTTTTCCTTGAGGCTAGGTGGCCGGCTTCGGCCAGATGTTCTAACAGTAATGTTGAATCGACCGCACAATCTTCAGCAGAACGACTGCACAAGAGCAAGTCGTCCACATACTGTATTAGTACCGACCCATGCTCGGAAGTCCAAGACTTGACAGTCTCGTTGAGTACCATGGAGAAGGCGGCGGGGCTGTCTACATACCCTTGCGGTAAACGCGACCAAGTTAACTGGCCCGCGCCGGCCCATGAGAAGGCAAATATGGGCTGAGCCTCTTCGGCAATAGGAATGCTAAAAAATGCGTTTGCCAAATCAATCACTGTGTAGCATAGGGAATCTGCAGGTATGCATGAAAAAATGAATGTTATATCAGATACCAAGGGCGGGAGGGGTAGTACTTGTTTATTAACTGCCCTTAGATCTTGGACTAGCCTCCATTCGCCACTGGTCTTTTTTACGGGGTAAATGGGCGTGTTCCAGGGGCTGATTACTGGTTTCAAAATGCCTAAGCGTATGTATTCTTCAATCTGTGGTGCAATTCCATTGGTTTTCTCTGGGGGCAAGGGATACTGTTTGTGGTATTGTGGCTGTGCATCTGGACGTAATTGGGGAGTGTAGGGTGTGCAGTTGATAAATCCTACGCTACCTTTGTTTTCTGCCCAGATCTTGTGAGTCTCTAAAGTGGCGGGCAGTAACATAAAGAATCCTTTATGTGTGTGTCGTTTAGGACCAGTCAGGTCACAGAAAGGGGAACTTGCAGTTAGTGACCCTTCTTTGTCAAATTTAATAGTGATATTTAGACTGGACAACAGGTCCCTTCCCATAAGGGATACAGGACAGGAGGCCAACACAGCAAAAGACTGATCGCACAAATGTTGCCCCTCGGGAGTGGTTACAGGTAATGGTGGAGTGATGGGATGGGTAACAGGGGTCCCATTTATACCAATAGAGTTTCCTTGCGAGGACATGAGGTTCTAGTGAGGGATATAATTGTAGGCGAGGACCAGGCTCTCCTGAGTCCATTTTTACAGTGACATAAGGTGGAGGGGGTTCAAAGGTAGGGGCGGATACATTTGTTTTAACTGCAGGAGTCTTTTTAGCATATTTCTTTCTATAATCTTTTAAACATTTGCTCCATGAGTGATAACAATCTTTCATGTATTGAGGGTCATTAGATTTACCCGGGGGGTAGGAATGCTTATGCGTCTGACAAATTTTGCTAACTTTCTTCCAATCTTCCTCTGAACAAGGACCTTGTGGTCCCGGATCATGAATACCTAACTGGTGGCATCTTTCCTGGACTTGAGCCCAGAAAGGTTCCACCTGTGGTCCAGGTAGATTGTTTTTAATATATTCATACGGGCATGGGATCCCTATGTCTGATCCTGGGGTGGCCGCAGAATTCCCCATCTAACAAAGTGGGCAGGGTATGCCTAGTATGTGGGCACAAGTGATAACAACCCGTTTGGGTAATCACTTGTTGTCGAACAATTGGGTAGTCTGCTTGGTCCGTTAAATCAGATGGACTAATGGGACTGTGAAGGTTTACCCTTAGTACTCGATTTATGGTTCCTTTCTTTGTGGCGGGATATATTCCTCTTACCCCTAATCTACAAGAATAGCCCCCTGGTCTATTGGTTAATAGAACCCACCTATTTTCTATTTTAAAAAACAGTAATCCTATGGTACAATGTGGACAAGATAGAGCTATATCGCTACAATCAGGTTCTTCGTATTCCGAAGTCATTAAACTCTTATACTTTATACAACATACAATTCTTTAAAATTTTTAGGCACTTACGCTGTTCTGTGGAAAAAGAAGTCTCACATATACATATATATATATATCTTAAACAAAACTTTATACTTATTTCTATAGGTCTTATACTGTAAATCTTATGAACAGAATTATTTTAAATGATCATTATAAAACCATACATTTGTTCAATTTTATAGTGCACTTTTTGTTTCTCAAAAAACTTAATGGGCGTCCGCTCAACCAAACCTTTTATCACGGGCGTAATCTGCTACTTCCCGGTGATTAAAATAATAATCTCTTTTACAATAGTTTTTTTATAGTCAGACCAACCTAGTCAGACCCTCTTTAAATAGCCAAATAACCTACGTAACTACCTGCGTGTCCTTTTAACCTCCCGGGGGACCAGCCTAGTCCTCCGCGAAGGCACAACAACCTCTTTAAACTAAATTCGTGGCGATTATCTGGACAGCGTAAGCATTTACACCTATTCACCTTAAAAGGTAAAAAGGGCAAAATCACTTACCTGTCACAAGATATCCCGACTTCTGAACACCAGTTGTAAAGGTACACGTCTTTCTTCTTGTATTCTAAGTGCCTAGGCCAGGAATTGGTAGGAGCGGAGATCCCAGTTCACCGGTGGTTAACACACACACATACACGGGTTTGTAAGTGATGTTGGTTACAAAATTTAATAGACAATACGTTCCTCTTTTATGGGAAATGCAGAGGGAGGGGACAGCACTCCCAAGAACCAATCAGATTCATACACATATGCATACATTAACAACTTCTTGTCACGTGACAGTCTTCAGTTTGAAATATGGAATATGGGGCAAAGGTCAGTCACGTGCTGGTGGTTAGCTTGCAACAGGAAATATAAGGCAAAGTTTAGAGTATGACAGTTAGTTTACACCTGCTGACTTGACCACAAGAAAACTCCTAAGTCACTCCATATCCTTTGGTGAAGTACAGAGTTAGAAAACCACATAACAGCTGCGTCCTGCTGATATGTCAACACTGGTCAAACCGTTTTTCTAAGAAATATACTTACACCAGCTTTGTTTAAAAGCTGAAAGTTAAGCATATTTATTTCAACCCCTATCAAAATGGTATATCATTATAAGTAGCCCCCTTATAACTCCCATTGAGGCGGATCGTGCAGAGGTCAAAGCGGAGAAGAAGAAGCTGGAGGAAGATGCCGGACGAGAAGACCAGAGGAAGAAGTGGAGGAAGATAGAGGAAGAAGCTGGGGAAGAACCAGATGGAGAAAGAAGAAGAACACCGAAGGAAGACCAATAGAAAGAAGATGGAAGAAGAAGCAGGGAAAGAAGAAAACATTAATAAAGGAATTGTCGAAAACCGTCTCTTGTCTTTTTTTTTATTTTTTTTACACTTTTTTTGTGAAATGGTAGGGGTACCCCCATTATCAATTCACACAGGGGGGATCTGGGGGACCCCTTGTTAAAGGGGGCTTCCAGATTCCAATAAGCCCCCCGCCCGCAGACCCCCACAACCACCGGGCAAGAGTTGTGGGGATAAGGCCCTTCTCCCTATCAACATGGGGACAAGGTGCATTGGGGGGCTACCCCAAAGCACCCTCCCAATGTTAAGGGCATGTGGCCTGGTACAGTTCAGGAGGGGGGGGGGCGCTCTCTTGCCCCCCCTATTTTCCTGCGGCCTGGTATGGATTTTGAGGGGGACCCCCACGCCATTTTTTTTAATTCTGGCACTGGGGTTCCCCTTAATATCCATACTAGACCTGAATGGTTTTTAAAATTTTGGTTCCCCTGTGGGAAAATCCCATGCCGTTTTTATCAATGAACTTTTTATGTGTATTGCCGGACTGACAATTCATTATAGCCGCGAGCAGTTTTAAATTACTTTTTTTCCTTTAGAAATGTCATTTTGCTGTCAGACTGTTCTAAACATGGGAAAAATTGGACGTTCAAGAAACGTTCAGGAAAGTGGACGTTCAGGAAAGTCCCTCAGAAGGAGCGGCGCCATCCCGATGCTCTCGTGTCACCCGGACACGGCGCATCTTAGATCGGCAGGAGGGCTCTGTGATTGGCCCTCCTGATCACATGACAGCCGTGTCCAATCACTGCCTCCATGTGATGTAAACAAACAGCGGGCTGCTAGGCGATCGGCTCTCCTCTCCTCACGCAGAAGTGGTCGCTAAGGAGAGGAGAGCGGATCTCTGCAGCCGGCTGGTGATCAGTGAGTATTAGCTGTTTTTTACAACTTTTTACTCACTGATCACCAGTCTAGTGTAAACACACAACACACCACACATGTAAAACACACAGTAAACACACAATGTCCCCCAAACACATGTCCCCCAAACACATGTCCCCCAAACACATGTCCCCATATAGTAATGATGCCCACAACACATGTCCCCCAATGATCATTTGCACACATATGTCCGTAATCACCTGCGCACATCTGTACATGATCATTTTCATACATATGTCCGTGATCACACAAACCAATTATTATACACTTAACAGGATTTTTTTACCAAAAACATGTAGCAGAATACATTTGGCTTAAATGTATGACACAATTAGATTTTATTGGATTTCTTTTAAAATAGAATAAAGAAAATATTGTTTTTTTTTCAAATTTCTGCTCTTTTTTCGCTTCTATCGCAAAAAATAAAAAATGAAAAAAAAGAGTCATGAATAAATACCACCAAAAGAAAGCTCTATTTGTGCGAACAAAATGATAAAAATTTCATTTGGGTACAATGTAGCATGACAGCGCAATTGTCATTGAAAGTGCGAGAGCGCTGAAAGCTGAAAATTGGTCTGGGAAGGAAGGGGGCGAAAGTGCCCAGTATTGATGTGGTTAAAGGAATATTACACTTTTATTGTTTTACTTTAAGCATTATTAAAATCACTGCTCCCGAAAAAACGTCAGTTTTTAAAACTATTTTTTGCATTGATACATGTCACCTGGGGCAGGACCCAGGTCCCCAAACACTTTTTATGACAATAACTTGCATATTAACCTTTAAAATTAGCACTTTTGATTTCTCAAATAGACTTTTAAAGGGTGTTCCGCGGCTTTCAAATTTGCCGCGAACACCCCAAATTGTTCACTATTTGGCGAACATGCGAACTGCCAATGTTCGACCCGAACATAAAGCCCATCCCTAATGGTGATAGATGGATGGCGGTACACACAGCTGAAATATTTTGTATCTGCGTTGCCGCAACCAATTAGATCCGGAGAGAACCTATTGGGGTTTGAGCGCTTATGTGCAGCAGCATCTAAGAGGAATGGGATCTACCGGATATATAAAATATTAGTGGGAATTCAGGGGCAGGAGGTACCGCTGTTTATAGTAAAATGGGAAAGAGAATTGGGAAAGCGATAAGAAGATTTACATTTGGAAAAGATATTTAAAATGGTGCACAGCACAGCAATAGACAGCAATACCATTGAAATAAATTATAAATGTATTTCACGCTGGTATATAACATTAGAGATAGCACACAAATACCAAGATGAGACATCAAGGTTTTGCTGGCATGGATGCAATGCTGTGGAAACCATGGCCCACATATGGTATTTAAGCACACAAGGAGATTTGTAGAGATGATGGGAATGGACAAAGAGGGTAGACAGGGATGAACGGGAGCCAAGAGGGAGTAGGGGAGGGATGAGAGAGGTAGGGGAGAGGAGAGGGGGAGAGGAGAGGGGGGGGATACCCATGGGATTTAATAAAAATAAAATGTTAATGTATGGAAAAGTTTTTATATATTTGATATAATAAAAATTAATAAAGAGATTGAAAATAAATAAAACAACTCCTCTTTTAATTTCTTGAGAAATACTCCATCAAATACCTGTAAAATATTTTCTTTTTGCACAGATAGATAAATTGTTTCTCACTTCCTCTTTTTAACCCCGATGGAGATCATCTGCCAGGGACTTCACCTGGGTGTAGGTTACATTTACTTAAAAGGAAAGGCCTGCATAGTCCCTGGTGGCTTCTGAAAGGCTTCCTGCTAATGGATGGGGTCTGTGGAAAGTAATCTATTTCTGCAATGTTTGTTGTATAAACACATTGATTACAACAGATACAATACAAGGGGGAGTTGTAGTGAACTGGCTTGAGAGGGCAAACACCCTAGTTGATGTTGATGTTTAAATTCTCACTACAATATTTTAATCTCCTCTTTTGTGTATTTTAGTTGTTTCTTTCTTTTTTTTTTTTTTTTTCAAAATAATAGCATGTGATCATGAAAACAACATCACAAATCACATTATAAGAACCTCAGACCACCTTTTCTCCCAGTGTCATAACACTTTTTACAATGAGCACATTATGAAATATTAACTCTATTTTTGCCTGACCCAAAAATAAGTCTAGACACAAAGCAGACAACAGCATCCTATCAACAGCTGTCTGACTTCAGATCTCCTGATGTATCTTGAGTGGGTCATCAGGCAAACTTTATTTTCAGCGGTGCATAAATTAATTACACGCATTTAATAACCAAAATGTCATTAGAGTTCCCCTTTAATATCATCAAGGCAATGCGCCAGGGAAGCTCTTAATAGTTCAGAGGGCCATAACAGGCTATTATCCTTGTGTAATGCTATTACAGAACCAATTATGTATCATTATGCTGTGTTTTTTTTTTTTTTTTCCCTCACTCTTTTTTTTTCTGCTTATGTGATCTGGTCCAATCGCTAGCCTCTGACTTGAATGTTTCAGGCTTGGGTACTTTAGGGTTTGCGCTAGGCTGTGAGACGTTCTCCATCGCTTCCCTCCCTTCATCTTTCTCTGTCTCTGATGCATTTTAAAAAGTAATTGCTGGGGTCCCGCTGCATATTATTTACAGGGGAAAGAGATCATAAATCCAGTTACCCCATGCTGAGAACAAAATCAAACTTTGTCTGTACTACCGCTTGCAAAGCGCAGCTCTGCGCATACAGCCCCTAAAAGGCTTTCATGCTGACAATTACAGGGTTGATTGCCAATTAAAAGCCAGCAGCTCGGATCCTTAGAGCATCTGTAGCAATCTGTGCCAGAGATAAAGGAAAGGCTGCACACCCACTGGAGAGCAGCAAGTCCATGTCACATACACCTGGGGGACAAACTTCAATTACATTTATCCAGGAAGCAAGAACCGTCCCATTCACCATTGCAATTACTCGACTTCCTTTTCTACCATTGAAGCTGTGTACAGTCAGATTAACAAGTCGTGCGATTCTCAGTTATCCGCGTTGTAATAAAGCACACCATACCAGCTAACCTCAACCTACGAGGTTCGGATCAAGCAGTCTGAAGTGAAATAAACCTTTAAAACTGAAATCTGAGAGAAGCAACTCTCGAGTCCTTCACCTATGGTTGTAATCCTGGGGACCCATCATCAGACAGCAGAGAAACCCGTGGGTTAATTTTAGATTTATATACCAAAAAGCCACAACTAGCATTTTTTTTCTGAGAACAGAGACAACTATCGACTGCCGCTCGGGGTGTAGGCTCGGCTGTGTTGTGAGAAGAGGAACAGCGAGGCTTTTAAAGTGCTGCTGTTTGCTCAGTGACGCACTGCACCTCGTGACTCATTAGTGGTACCCAGCAGACCTATCCATGTTACTGACTGTATGCAGCGCAGCAAATAATCCGATTAGTGCCAATTATGCGTGAGATTATAAAGGCAAGTGCTGAAAGGCGAGGAAAGCATCAGCCAGCTGCAGACAGCTGGCCTATCACACAAGCGGAGATTCTGTCCAGCCTTCAGCACTGAGAGGAGGACAGCTCCTACCTAGCTCTGTATCTTCTCTCCTTGTTTCCTTTGGTCTCACCTCCTGCTGTCAAAGGTCCACTATTCTCCACCATTCATCCTCGTCCGAGTGCCCAGCCATATATCGCAGCATTGTCCTTCCTACAGATTGCAAGATTCATCTCAGATTTAACTATTATTTAGGATTAGTCCAAATATTTTAAGTTTTTTTTTAAATACTAGTTTATTTATTTATTTATTTTTTAAACAAAATCTGTATACTGATACTGAGGCGTATTGCTATCGACACTTTTGAAGATTTGAGGAAAAAAGTGAACTTCAGGAAGACAAGCGTCTTTATCCCGGTAAGAGACATTCTGAAAGGGTGACATACAACTCTATTACTAGATTGATTTACAGCAGCACAGACTATGTTCAGTGTACACTGAACAGTGTTTCGAGTGTTTCTTTAATTTCGTTTGTGCATCATATTCATGGGATTTTACTAAATGTGATAGAAGCAAATAGTTTTTCTTAAAACATCATAGAGTATTTGGGTTTCAATGCCCGTCAAGGTGCTTTATATATATATATGTATTGTGTAAAAGTAGACGGGAATTTATTTCACATATTTAGGGTTACAGAAGATGAAGACGTGCATTGCTCATATACCATGTTTTTGACATTGGTATCAGATATGACCTACCTTGCTATGTTCTGCCTTATCATAATTTGTATTAGAGTCTATCTATCTATCTATCTATCTATCTATCTATCTATCTATCTATCTATCTATCTATCTTTGTTCCAATACTCTCACATTGTTTTGTTGTTTAGGTGGGAATTTCTTGAAATGTTTTACTTCCATTGCCCCCCTCAACTGGAAGGTGAGTACACACTCTCAACTTTTGCTCAGATCTTTTTATATAAAACACCCTAACACCCTAACACCAAACCCTGGGATAGGTGTTACACTTTTTCATTGAAGCGTCTCAATTCGGAACCAAATCCAAGGCTATCCGAACATCTGGGATATATACAGGAATTGGGCAAACGATTGGGTTTAAATGCACCACCATATCAAACTCCAAACCAAAAATTATTATATTGCAGTTTACTAGTCCTTAGATGTTGTGGCTGCATTCATTTTTCTTTTTGTAGGTTTTTTCTCTCTTTATTTTCACCTAGTAATACAGACAGATAATCTGTTGTTTTTTTAACTTCCTTTAACAGACAAAACTGTCAAGCAAAAGTGTCAGTTAGAGTACTGAGACAAACCACTTTTTACTGACAGCAGGTTATAACAA
This sequence comes from Lithobates sylvaticus, assembly GCA_028564925.1. Classification (NCBI taxonomy): domain Eukaryota; kingdom Metazoa; phylum Chordata; class Amphibia; order Anura; family Ranidae; genus Lithobates; species Lithobates sylvaticus. Next base: position 183,977,405 of record CM053036.1, read on the forward strand.
TGGTCAGCTTTTATTGATTTATGTAAAACCTTTATCCCAAAAGGGGGGAAAAACTTGCTGTAATTGCTCAAAAAGCGTTGGAGTTCAGCTATAATTTGTTAGCCAAGTCCATCTAAATCCGCTAGTTTATGTAACCCTTCCCTCTTCACAGACTGACAATGCTGTTGTCCAAAGGTGTCCCCCTTAATCCTCCATCCAGAATGGGGACACTGTGTGTTACTGTCCGGATCAGCTGGTAAAAACTAAAGAAAAAAGGATTAAAAAAGAAAACTAATGCAGCCACCAAATGTATGAATCGGTAAACAGCATATGTTCAGTTTTTGGTTTTGGGCGTTAATACCGCTTTAACTTTCAGCTTGTGGCTCTGTTATATACAATCACATGGATATTCAATCTCTCATTCCCTTGAAATAACACATACTGGACAAATCTGTCTAGATATTGAATTCGTGTTACCTGACTTTATTAACTCTCTTTCTTTCCTAAATATAAATGTATCGTGCTGCATGGAGCAGCAGGACATATATCCCAGCCCCCAGGGAATCCATCATCTTTTCCTGACACATATATGGTATTTTAAAGCTTTCTTCTCATTTACTGGGCTTCCTCCAAATGTTAAGCAGAGCTCACTAATGTTGAATAAAATATGAAGTCGAGCTAGAAAGTCTCTTTCAGTAAAAGGCTGGGGGAGGTAAATGAGATTTGTGCAGGGAAAAGCCGGCCTCTCCCACCTGCTCACAAGGGCCCGGGGGCAGAGGAGATAGATCTAGCGACACAGATGTTCACTGTCCGGGCTTGTGTCATATCCTCCCAGCCATGAGCACTGTATTTCCAGCACATCAATCTTTCACGTTGTTGTACAAACATCTTGTAAGCAAAAAATAAATACGTCAACAAAAGATCCAAAGCCGTAAATGCCCGAGGGCTGGCGCGATATGGACTTGCCACACGGCGGGTTGTTGTTGACTCTGTGTAGTCCTCAAGGGGTTAAACATATCATCTCAATTAAGAGCGCCGACTTTTGCCTCAGGAGCAAACATGGAAAATAAACCAAGCTGCTAATTAATAAATACAATCAATTATCTCCTTTAATTAAATACGAAATCTTTTTGATCTGATTTTGACACCGTGTCTGCTCTTGCTACCATGCTGTGAGGATGTCACCCCCTTCTTGAAAATAGTTACTGTCCATTCACATCTTTTATTTGGTCTCTGCGTCCTTCTAGCTCTGCTGAGATCACATTTTAAAGTGCTGATCAACGCGACATCCATTATTTTTTTTTTCTTCTGCTCTGTAGAGTTCCCATTTTACTTGGATTATAGTCCATACTTCAAACAATACTGTGTGGGATAAATTTAGCAAAGTTTCCTGTGACACAATTGGAAAACGCAAACAATGTACAGTCTATAATCGGTGGTGTGTGAAGTGTAATTTACATGGTGTGACGTTCTAACGTTCATTGTCAGAACTTAACATACAGTTGTCAGGCATTTCTAGCTTTTGTTTTGTATGCTGGGTAAAATCAGTATAAATCTAGGGTTAAAGTTGACAAATAGACCCCTTTGTGTTTGTTTTATATAATAAGGGTGTGCAAGTGTTAAAGGGAAACTGAATCAGCATAATGTCTTGGACATGCAGCAATTGATCAATTAGATAAAAAAAAAAGGTTTTCAAGAGCATTGGTGGTTGTCATATAGAGAGTATATTTGTATTTTAAAAAAATATAACAGTTGCAGCACGTTGGAATAATCGTGGTGATAGATAAAAAATGGCATGGTGTCGTGGAACCCGCAACCTATCGTGATTTCTTTTATTTTTTTCCTCTTCAGTAGGATCTCCTCCTTTTACAAGTCATTCAGCTGCTGAATTTGATGAAGGGTTTCTGCGCAGAAAGCAGCGAAGGAACAGAACAACGTTCACTCTGCAACAGGTAGAATGTCGCTACAGCTCCTAGTATTTCTGACGTTGTTGATATAGATGTGTGTGTATATATATATCAAATTCACGCTCGATTTTAGGCTAAATCAGAAACTTTTGATGCACAGTTTCTGTAGAATCTGGTCTCATTATTCAAGAGATAAGTCCAGTATATCAAGTAAAGAATATTCAGATGCAGGGGAAAAAATGTGAAAAACTAGCTAGGGTTTGTTGCACGGGAGTATATGTCTGAGGGTGTAATAACCATTTTTTTTTTTTTTACTCTAAAACAAACAACATGATTTTATTATATAATATTACATCTAAGTGAGGAATTAAAGATGCATATGATCATTGTTACCCATAACTACCAGTTTTAAGTCTAGTGTAAAATGACAGTTGGAGACTGAAAGCCTTAATCTAATTTATTTATTTTTTAGACGCTTGATAATTGAGATCCAATAACAATGATACAGTTCAGAATTGTAAGATCAATAGTAACATGCTTTATTGTAAAAGTTGTCCTTAGTGTTCTTAAATTATGGGACTGATCTAACAATCTAATACCCAGGATATTTCCAATGGACAATTGTACCTGTTAGTTTTAGTTAATAATTTATTATATCGACTTCTGCTTGGACCTTTCTACCTTGCATCAGCGATTCAAAGTCATTTAATGTAATTTTTGGTATTCTAATTAAAGGTTGCATATTTACTTTGTACCACTTCCTGTTATGTATTGTTAGTAATATATTTTATTTGTTTTAATTTAGACCAAAGCACCTGAGGAAGAGGTTTTCTTCCTCAGTAATTATACTTCTCCTTAAACAGTTTGTGTATCTGACTGTGCACATTAATGAAATGTTATGCAGTTTATTAGTTTAATTTACTAATGCCAGGGACTGGATTACAATTTTAAATTATTTGCAGAGTCCTGCCACAGAGGATTGTTGAAGGTGCTAGCCAATAACATATTCAATTGCTGATTATTCTGTCCTCACAGCATGAATACAATTGTGCTGTGTTTCAGCATGCTCTACAGTGCTTTGATCACATCTCACATTTGACAGAATTTATATTCTCTTGCAAAAAGTCACACAGATATTTTCAGAAGGAAATATATTTTCACTTATCAGAAAATAAATGCAAACTGTTTAGGAAAAGGGGGCTGTCTGTTGTCCAGACAATGAAATAAAAAAGTTAATTGGGCCATAATTTACAGTATTTATAGGCAAATTACTTTGCCTAAAGGTAAAAAAAAAAAAAAATCTATCTACAACTTGTTTATGTAACATTTGTCTAACAGTTTTTTTTTTGTAAAATACATTTTTATGCACTCTCTTCTAAATTAAGGTCATCTCCACCCAAAAAGATTTATTCAGGTTTGCTTTCTCTGACACTTTTTTTTATTTTTATTTTTTGCATACGCTTTCACTATCTTTAACAAAACTCTTATGCAGTGAACATTCATTTGTAGCTGCCTTCTCACATTTTTTGTTTATTTTACAACAAACAATCCAGTCAGGAAGCTGGGCACCACCATTTGACATTCTAATAGCTTCAGAAGGTGGGCAGAAGTTAAAATACTGGTGGGAGTATACTGTAACCGAAATCCCTGAAATAAGCCAGTTTTCATGCAGTTGCGAACATCTAGAATATCTGATTTGAGCAGAGTATGCCTTTTAATTGAGAGAATTAAATTGACTAATCAATGTAATACTAATCGGCCCAAGACTTACTTTCTGGAATCCATATATATTAAATGCTAAGGACTTTCTTTTAATATACATTACACAATTTCAAATTACACAATTTCCAATATGATTTTTTTTTTTTTGGGGGGGGGGGGGGGGGGGGGCGAGAAATGTTTGACTTCATAGCCTACTTTGTTTACATGGATAAATTACTAAAGGGATACTTTTATTTGCCAGATCTACAGATGCTTGTTTGATCCATACACCAAATCATCATAAAGGCAATATTTTTTTATATCCACACCCAACTGGGTCTATTAATAATGTTTTTGTTGTTCTGATAAAATGGCAGACCGAAAAAACCTTTTGATTGTATCAAGTAATTATATTAGTGCTGGTTTCCTAGTGGTAATATTCCTTCCTAGGTCAATCTAGGTATTTCAAAAAAATTTATAACTATACAGCAAAGTACAATTTACTCTGGAAATATCGATCTTTCTGGTTAGTCTTAACTAAGAATATCAATTCAGGATCAGAGTTATTTAAAAAAGAAAGATTTCTCTGGAACCTGATGCAGCATTTGTAATGAAAGCCTACCTGGGTGAAACTAATGCTGGCCATACATTATACAAAAAATCGGCCGAAAATTCAGTCATTAGACCATTCGTTCGTTTTTTCGGCCAGTTAATGGACACAAAATCGATAATCGTTTGGACGTTTTTGAGCCGAAAAAAACGAAGGACAAGTTTGTAAATTATCTGCCGAACGAACGATAAATTGAAAGGTTAATGTGTTTCCTGTCCGACCTGTCTGCACTAGGTATATGTAAAAAAAATAACATAAAATGTATTTATTTATGTCCACTGAACGATTTATCGGTCATTACATGATGGCACTATCGTTTGCGCTTGCGGCCGAACGTTCGTTTTTCAAAATTGGGTTCGGACAATTTTTCGTATAGTGTATGGCCAGCATTACTCTTTTAATAAATATTGGTCTCTGTCTTTCTCTGACTCTTCCTGTAATTTTCTTAAGCAAAAATCTATCATACACATGTAACAAAACAACAAAGATATGCCACAACTTGAATGATTAAGAAGGAATCGATAATATGTCTGCACCTTGTTAAAACCCACCTTGTGCGCTCTTACCAATAAAAGCTACATTGTTTAGCTTTGAAATGTGCTCATAATTAGTCATGAAAAGTTCACCCTGCTGATATCTGCTTGTTTTACTCCAGCTGGAAGCATTAGAAGCTGTGTTTGCTCAAACTCACTATCCTGATGTGTTCACCAGAGAGGAGCTTGCCATGAAAATTAATCTCACTGAAGCCAGAGTACAGGTAGGAATAAACTAAAAGCACAATCACAATGATTTGTATGCTTAATGAAGGGTTTCAATATATATTATTATTGTTAAATATATTTTATTTATATATGCTAGATAAGTACATTGCAAGAATACATTTGGTATTTAGACTGTATGTCACTGACTTTAAAGATTTTTTTTTCTACTGCCTAGTCTAAATGTCATTTAATGTATCTAAATAAACATATATAGCAAAGTGTACCTCAGAAGTCACTGAACCTCCACTAAATCTGAACAGTTTTTTCTAAAGCTTTTCTTAATCATGGGAGATGCAGTGTAACTTATTTGGATTCAGTAGAGGCAAGTACAATGTACTTGTACATACAAAAAGGCTGATTTGCTAAAGAAGTTAAGAATCATCACTCTAAAAATATCTAAACAAGTGAAAGAAAATGCCTGTTTACTTCCTATGATTGCGTATTCAGTGTGACTACAGCTACAATTTGTTCAGTGAAGATTCTCAACTACTTTAGTAAATGTGCCTCCTCATGTGCTCATTACTGGTGAAAGTGTGTATATATATATATATATATATATATATATATATATATATATATATATATATATATATATGCTCAGGAATCCCTGTGAGTGCAACTCTCTATTCCAGAAAGTACATTTTATGACTAAAAGGAGTAACTGAACAGGAATTATAAAATTAGATACAGAGATATGCATGTTATGCTTTTGAAATATGTAATACACAAATGAATCCTATTGTGAGAATGGTGGTGAATGAGTGCAAATGAGCAAGTGTGGAAGCTTCATTGGACTAAAATTTACTGGATTTTGCATTAAAGTGAAATAAGCTAAAAAAAAGTCTTTAAAATACTATTATGCTGCCCGGTTGTTTGTAGAGCAGTCTGAAAATAATTTGTATTTGTTTTTTTCATTTATGCTGCCAATGCAAAGTAATTGAAAACAGCAACCTATCAGCTTCTTAGACTCTGCATGGTGTCAGCCCTCTTGACTATACTGTGTCTACATACTGCAGATAATTACTGAAATTGGCAGAACCCAGAGTGGGTGTATTATTATAACCCTCAGACAGTGATACACTTGACAAAAATATGTTTATTTGTGTACTTAGTGAAAAGCAATGACTAGATATATTTGCTTGAATAGGGCTTCTTGGTTGGAATAGTCTGTCCAGGGTTAATTTGATCCACTCAACTGTAGTTGTTTGCTGATGAGAACTTATAGTAAGATCCACCTTCCCTGCCCACAGTTTCAATTAGCAAGTGAATGGGTCAATAGCAGTTTATTTGACACGTAAAGTGCAGAAAACAACCATATGGTTGGCATATAAAAACCTCTCTACAACAAATTAAAAAAAAAATTGTGGCAAGCATGGATAGACCACCATAGAGCATCTAATTACCTAAAAAACTGTAACTTGTAACTCTATTATTACCTATCTCAAACTATAGTTAAGTAGAAAATGCATCATCTTCTATAATGAAAATAACAACAGGTTGACTGGTATACGCCTACAGTATGATCCCAATCGGGGTGGGCGTGACCTGCCGACTTGAATTTGATAGAATTTTGTTAATTGGTTACCTATATACCTTTATGTACTACCGTAAGATTTTAGTATTCAGATAACATATGTTAATGAAGAAATATGTGTTGTGTAAATGATTGTCTTGAGCAATTGCTCTTTTTGTTACAAACTATTTATAAATAAAGAGTTAAAAAAAATATGGTTATGCAATGTCATCTTGCTGTACTGAGCTATGTTTGGTGTGCAGTAAAATCCAGTTTTTAACTAAAATGTGCTTTATTGATGGTTGATTGAACTACATAGGTGATATCTAATGTGTTACAAATGAGGTGATTGCTTTAGGTAGTTGACTTACTCAGTAGCATGATATTCAAATCACCTATGTAGTTTAGCCCTAAAGTCATCTTGCATAAAAGTTTTGTGAACATGCACTTTCAATAAACTTACTGTTTCTTGTTCCAGTGAGAAAACAATCACAAAAACAAATACTAAAAACTCCACAAGCTTATGGATCAGTGGTACACTATATTACCAAAAGTATTGGGTCGCCTGCCTTTACACGCACATGAATTTTAATGGCATTGCATTCTTAATGCGTAGGGTTTAATATTGAGTTGGCCCACCCTTTGCAGCTATAACAGCTTCAAGGTCAGGGCTCTGTGCAGGCCAGTCAAGTTCCTCCACCCAAACTCTCTTATCCATGTATTTATGGACTGTGCTTTGTGCACTGATCCAAATCATTTGGTGGAGGGGGGATTATGGTGTGGGGTTGTTTTTCAGTTGTTGAGCTTGGCCCCTTAGTTCCAGTGAAGGGAACTCTTAAGGCATCAGCATACCAAGACATTTTGGACAATTTCATGCTCCCAACTTTGTGGGAATAATTTGGGGATGGTCCCTTCCTGTTCCAACATGACTGAGCATTAGTGCACAAACAAGGTTTATAAAAGACATTGATAAGGGAGTTTGGGGTGGAGGAACTTGACTGACCTGCACAGAGTCCTGACCTCAACCCCATAGAACACCTTTGGGATCACAATTCAGCAGAGACTGCGAGACAGGCCTTCTAGTCCACATCTGTGCCTTACCTCACAAATGCGCTTCTGGAAGAATGGTCTAACATTTCCAATAGACACACTCATAAACCTTGTGGACAGCCTTCCCAGAAGAGTTGAAGCTGTTATAGATGCAAAGGGTGGGCCAACTAAATATTGAACTCTACGAACTTTTCATACTTTTCATACTTTTGTTAATATAGTGTACATTGACAGTGCAGCATTGATTTGGCTTTCACAAAATAAAACTAAGCCTTAAAGCGGAGTTCCACCCTAAAGTGGAACTTCCGCTCATCGGAACCCCTACTTGTATAATACAGGTATCTGCACCCACTTCCGGGTATAGATATCCGCAGAATCTGTGGGTATTTACGCCACTTCCTGCGGGGCCCCTGCTGTCTGCTGGGAAACACACTGATCCCAGAGACAAAAGGGACTGTCCTTAATGCGTAGCGTAACTCACACATGCACAGTGAGGAACATGGAAGTGAAGCCGCAAGGCTCTCTGTTCCCATACCGAAGATAGCGGCGGCAGCACCCGAGAGCTGATCGACAGATCGGCTTCAGGTGCCGACATCGCGGGCGCGCTGGACGGGTAAGTGTCCATATTTTAAAAGTATATGTAGCTGCTGACTTAAAAAAAAAAAATGGCGGAACTCCCGCTTTATGGTACCTACAGACTTAACATAGTGGACAAGCTTTATGAGCGATTCCGCTGTCAAAAAACAGCACAAACAACTGTACAAATGATTGTTGTGAAAGCATACGAGTCTAGGTAAATTGGCATGTTTGTGCCTAAGCAGAGGGGATGAAAATCTCTGCCGTCACTGACTGTCTTAATGGAAAACAATTTGCCAGGGAAAGCAATCCCTGCTAATCAGTTGTGTTCCCAAATAAGCTGAAGAAGTGGGTAGGCTCAGGAAGTGGGTATTGGGGAAAGCCTACAGATATACTGAAGTTACCTGACCCAGAGTAATCATTATCTTACTTCAGCGATCACTTTTAGTACCTAGTTCGGCATTTCTCACACCTTGAGTGCTTAATAGGTCAGAAGACCTATAGTATACAAGCTGTGGAGTTTATTAAGTTAATATCTATAATAATATGAAGTATGTTCACTGTGTTAATTTACTTAACTGAGAAATTTCCTGTATTGAATCAGTCACAAAATCTTTTTTGGAATCCTGTCAGTTATTTATATTTTTTTGCTATACTGTTTTACAAGGCGAGCATTAGCAAATCAAACAGGAAAAACATCAGTGGGCCAAATCAATATAGAAATGCTTAGCCATCAATAAACTAAATATGTTTTTAGGCCCGGAAAACCTGTCTTTCAGACATGCAACTAGGTTCACGGGACAAGTCAGTACTTTAAATTACCACGGATTGGGTGGTAAGCTGGAGCAGAGTAAAAGGTTATATTTTAGCTCTTTTTAGAAGTAGCTTTTCTTTTTAGCAGGGAACATACTAAATGGTAAATATATTGCTCACTCAAGGCTTCAAAGTCTCTTTGGAGTGCAGATTAAAAAAAAAAAAACGGAATTGAAGTGTAGAGTATTGCTCTGGTTTAAAAGTAGAGCACTGTGAATAACTGTTATTTCACGAATGACATTAGATTTAAAAGTTAATTTACTAGATTTTATGTGCTAGAGCTTCTTTTTAGCCCCAGCTGACACTAAATAATGGCATTATCCCAACATTGTGAGCTTTTGGGCAGAAACTTAATCTGACAAACCATTACTCCATCTGTACATTTTTTAAATTCTGTACGACATTCAATAATTGGGAGAATAACAGTTAAATATTACCTTACTCATCATGAACGCCCGCTCTCCGAGAAGATCATCACACAAAATACTGCAGACTTGCACTATGAGTATTTTTTGTCTTACTGTATTCCACATTAAGATGGTGCAGAGATCCTCAATTTAATAAGAAATTTGCACTCAGGTATTTCAGTATAAAAACTGACAGCAATTCAAAGCCTGTGTAGCCTTGCTTATACAAGTCAATTTCTTGTTCATCCAGATCTAGTTGCCAGACTCACGTGTTTATTCAAATTAACATCACAACTTCTAGTCTATTTAAATACTTTATACACTAACGGGCAATTTGGAATTGGAATTTCATGAGAAAACAAAATGGCACATGTAAACAAAGTATATAATGCATATATGTATGCAAAAATATTGTATACAATTTATTATTATACAGAGTAATGTACAAATCTGTGGTTTCCTATGCAATGGTATACCTAATCATCTGCATTCCACCCCCCACACATCTCAGACAAAATCCTGATTTCAGTTCAGAGAGCACATTTGGCCACTGAGAGAAAATGAAGGCTATCTGTCACTTTCACTGTGCACTTTAATAACATCAACATAATGTGGAATATTAGATTAGCTTGATTAATCGGTCATTCATAATTAACTAGTGATAATGTTCTACACTAATTTGTCCGCGTCTCTAAGGTACCAGATTGCAAAGAACATCCATTTCCTTGCACTGGAAAAAAAGAGGAAAGCGAGAGTAGCAGCTCCCAGCACATGCTCAGCGTTATCTCTGCTGTCTGACTACCAGTCCTGCTACATTTCCCATTTTACCAGCTGAGGGCCTACATTTTATATACCATCCTTGTCACTTGCTTGATCATCATTTATTTTTATTTTTTTTTTATATATCCGGCAAAAACCTTTAAAGTAAGACTAACTTCATGATCACATTTTTTATTAATATTACAGTAAATAATATTAAACAGAAATTGCTGTTTACAATTTCCAGGGTAGATTTTTGAGGCAAAATGATCACAATGTAGAAGCCAATTTAAAAAGTTAATAATCTGAAAGATGTTTATTAAACTCTTGTTTAAATTGCTCAAAATTGGATGATGAACACATATTTGCTAATATACACAGTTTGCATTTTGGAAAATATGTTTAAAAAAATACAATTGCAAAGTTTCCTGGGATATACTGAAACAAATAATCAAAAGACAGAAAAACCCATTTCCTTGAGATCTTGTAGATACCTTTATCATTTTATACTTGTGTAGCATATTTATTAATTTGGTATGTTATGCTTTACTTTTTAAAATGCCAATTTATAATGAATAGAGAGAACATTTGTCATGGGAATCATTCAGTAATATATATTAGTGGCAGGTTCTAGACTTAATAAATTGTCTTGTACCCTTAAAAACAGATTGATGTTCTTGTGTGCATTTTGACACTTTTGTTCAGTTGTGTAATTTTAAGAATATTGCATTTATTTTAGGTGTATTTTTGTCTGCAGTCCATGTGACAAATAATTGAAGATGGCTTTTCCCAAGTGATTACAATTCTTTCACTTCCTCTCACATTTTTTAAGTGAGATGAATTGGGCAATTAGTGGCCTTATACAGATTATATTACAGAGGTGTTCCTCGCACTCTGTATTCCATATATTTTGAGGTAGTAACCACTCTGGTATGAATACCCTATACAGTTAGGTAGGGCACTTTATGTAACCATTGGAACTTAATTTAGAACAGCAAGGCAGTGCAAGGGCAAAACATTTTAGCAATTAATGTTCAAGTTTTTTTTTTTTTTAACTCCAGTGTAAAAAAAGATTATAGGTTCTAAATAGCAGATTCTGCCATAATCCCTATGACCAGTGAATCCTTTTTATCATATCATTCATTTCATCATTATCTGAAATTACACTGGAATTATGATGTGGTCAGTTTAAAGGCAAATGGTGTGAAATGGAAGTCCTCTTTAGGCGTATTATGCCACCATGTACTGTATTCAGTAGATTTTGGCAGCTGGTAAAAAGTCATAGTCACTCAGTGTTGTAGTTGTTACATAGTAGGTGAGGTTGAAAAAAGACACAAGTCCATCAAGTCCAACCTATGTGTGTGATTATATGTCAGTATTACATTGTATAACCCTGTATGTTGTGGCCCGTTCAGGTGCTTAGCTAATAGTTTTTTGAAACTATCGATGCTCCCTATGATACCACTGCCTTGGGAAGGGAATTCCACATCCTTGCCGCTCTTACAGTAAAGAACCCTCTACGTAGTTTAAAGGGGTTGTAAAGGTTCGTTTTTAATTTTCTAAATAGGTTCCTTAAGCTAGTGCATTGTTGGTTCACTTACACTTTCCTTCGATTTCCCTTTTAAATGTTTTTTTTCTTTGTTTTCTTTGTCCGAATTTCTCACTTCCTGTTCCTCCTCAGTAAGCTGTTCTGGCTGACTAAACACCGCTCGGATGATGGTGTGAAGTTTACTGAGGAGAAACAAGAAGTGAGAAATTCAGACAAAGAAAAAAAACATTTATGCGGCGTACACACAAGCAGACTTTCCCACGGGATTGTCCGCCGGACTGGAATCCGGCAGACAATCCATCCGTGTGTGGGCGACTAAGTTTTAAGTTCAGACTTAAAATTGTCCGCTGGACTCGCGAGTCCGGAGGACAATCCCACGGTCCCCTCTAGTCCGTGGGACTTTTGGAAATGAACGGACTTGCCCACACAAGATCGGAAAGCCCATTCATTTAGAACGTGACTCCAGGTATACGGGACTAGCGAAGGCAGTGAATGCCGCAGCGATAGCCCCGTCACCTGGTATGGATTTAAAGGGAATCCCTACGCCGAAAAAACGGCGTGGGGGTCCCCCCAAATCCATCTCAGACCCTTATCCGAGCACGCAGCCCAGCCGGCCAGCAAAGGGGTGGGACGAGCGAGCGTCCCCCCCTCCTGAGCCATACCAGGCCGCGTGCCCTCAACATGGGGGGTGCCCTGGGGAAAGGGGGGCCGTGCGCCCCCCCCACCCCAAAGCACCTTGTCCCCATGTTGATGAGGACAAGGGCCTCTTCCCGACAACCCTGGCCATTGGTTGTCAGGGTCTGCGGGCGGGGGGCTTATCAGAATCCGGGAGCCCCCTTTAATAAGGGGGCCCCCAGATCCCGGCCCCCCACCCTATGTGAATGAGTATGGGGTACGATGTACCCCTACCCATTTACCTAAGGTGTAAAAGTGTAAATAAAATAAAAAAAAACACACAATTTTTTTAAAATATTTTATTGCACAGCCCCGGGGGTCTTCTTCCATCTTGGGGGGTCTTCTCGCCGGACTCCTCCGCTCTCTTCTGCTCTTTTACCTAGCTCTTTCACGAGCGGAGGAGCCCGACTTTCTTCTTCGTCGTCATCATCTGGGGGTCTGGTTCCGCCTTCGGGGGTCTCTTCTGTTCTTGCCGCTGTCGCCACCTTCTGTGCCATCTTCTTCTTCCTCTTCTTCTTTTTCCGATGTTGACTCGTCGCTCTCTCTGGCCGGAATGGCAGAGACGCGCGGTGTTGGGACTTATATAGGGACAAGGGGGCGGGGTCACATGCTCATGTCACATGGTGACCCCTCCCCCTATGATGTCACAGTCCCAGCATCCTCCGGGACTGTGACATCATAGGGGGGCGGAAGAGACCCCGGAAGACCCCCGAAGGCGGAACGAGACCCCCAGACGACGGCAGGGAAGACGAAGAAGAAAGTCGGGCTCCTCCGCTCGTGAAAGAGGTAAAAGAGCAGAAGAGAGCAGAGGTGTCCCGCGAGAAGACCCCCCAAGACGGAAGAAGACCCCCGGAGCAGTGCAATAAAATATTTAAAAAAAATTGTGTGTTTTTTTTATTTACACATTTACACCTTAGGTGAATGGGTAGGGGTACATCGTACCCCATACTCATTCACATAGGGTGGGGGGCCGGGATGTGGGGGCCCCCTTATTAAAGGGGGCTCCCGGATTCCGATAAGCCCTCCGCCCGCAGACCCCGACAACCAACGGCCAGGGTTGTCGGGAAGAGGCCCTTGTCCTCATCAACGGGGACAAGGTGCTTTGGGGTGGGGGGGGCCGCACGGCCCCCCTTTGCCAAGGGCACCCCCCATGTATAGGGCACGTGGCCTGGTACGGCTCAGGAGGGGGGGGCGCTCGCTCGTCCCCACCCCTTTGCTGGCCAACCGGGCTGCGTGCTCGGATAAGGGTCTGAGATGAATTTGGGGGGGACCCCCACGCCATTTTTTCGGCGTAGGGATTCCCTTTAAATCCATGGCAGGTGACGGGGCTAGCGCGGCGGCATTCACTGCCTTCGCTAGTCCCGTGTACCTGCCGTTGCGCTCTAAATGAACGGACTTTCCGATCGTGTGTCGGCAAGTCCGTTCATTTCCAAAAGTCCCGCAAACTTTTTCCCGCGGATTGTCCATTAGCTAATACCCTTATTTAATATGCTCTTAAAGCAAACTCATCTCTACTCTGTGTGTTCTTTGTTCCTAAGATTTTATGCCAGTTTATGCCTTCTAGCAACGTTCGTAGTTTAGGAAAGCTGTCTCTTTTGAAATTCAGTGTCTTTGTATTCCCCTTATGTTTCCTATTTGTGTGATTTATACTGAAGCCAATTGACCTTTGATCGCTGTTTCCTAAATTGCCCCGTGTTACCACAAGCATGATCAGGTCTGTATTGTTGGTAATCAGTAGATCCAGTAACGCTTTTTAGTTCTAGTTGGTGCGTCTACCTTCTGAACCATGAAAAAAAGAGAAGGGACGGGATTTTAAATGAAGCACGCAACAAAATAAAATTCATAATAATTAATGTCACAGTATATTTGATCTATATACATACAGGAACATGATAATACATGACAGTGGAGAGAAAAGTAACTACACCACCTGTAGGACTTCCTATTACAGTAAAAATAATTGATCAGAATAATATAACAAATATTCATATACCGTATATACTTGAGTATAAGCCGAGTTTTTCAGCACTTTTTTTGTGTGCTGAAAATGCCCCCCTCAAGCACTCTTCTGCAGCAGAGAATGACATTTTCCGACCCGACTTTGGGGCCCCCGTATCTCGAGGCCACTTGGTGCTAAGAACCCTATTTGATATGTAGTGCCAGTTCCACTGGGTTTGCACACCAAATTTGGGGTTCCTAGCACCAAGTGGCACTGAGATACGGGGCCCCAAAGTTGGTTCGGAAAATGTCATTCTCTGCTGCAGAAAAGTGCTTGACATTTTCCGAAACGACTTTGGGGCCCCTTATATCAGGGTCACTTGGATGTGTAGTGCTAGTTCCACTGGGTTTGCAGTGTCAGCAATGTCATTTCAGGACCCTTTGGGCATTTAGGAACCCTTAACTACCGAGTTTGAAGTTCGGGGGACCTATGGCATGCAAATGGGCACAGTGAGGCATGCAAATGGGCATTGTTGACCCTCTTTTCCACTTGCAGTAGCTATAGTGGGTTTCTAAATCACTACCTTTATAAAGGAAAAAACTAAGAAAAAGGTGTAAATCGGGGTATGCCATTGCCACTCACAATCGTTGTGTGACGAAAATGCAGCATAAAGAGCCAGATGCTCCCATTGAGGGCATCTTTTCTAGGAGCTGGGGCAGCATGTGGCACATGTGGACCCTCACATAGCAGCACCAGGGGAGGACAATTATCCATGAAGTGGTGATCCCTGAAGGTAGTTGCAAGTGTAGCCAAAAACGTCTTGGAGGGCTTCTAGAAAAAATGTGAACGTGTGTAATTTAGCATGTATGCCAAATATCCTGTACTCAAATATAGAGCAGGCTAGTGCAACTGTAACTATGATAGTGTCAGTGAGGCCCAACCAAAGACGAATAAGAGATAGAAAGGGTGATAGAGAGGCCAATGCCACCAAGAGAAGACTCAAGTATCCAATATGTGAGTTACCAAAACGTAAATTAATACATGTTGCCAACATGATACCTGGTGCTGAATCATGAGAAGCCATGATACAAGGTAGTGAGTGCTATCCATGGAGTGAGGGATAACCAACAGGATGGATAAGCCACCCCAAATGAGACCTATATATGGGCCCACACACAAACACTCCCAAATGCCACGCCAGCGTGCAGGGGGAGGCGCCAGCACCCAAGCGACTAAGTCACCAAAAGGCACCTCCCATAAGCCACCTGAACGATGAAATTATGCTGCAAGACATTTAGGAACTGGCGAGCCTTAGACGAATGCGTGGTTTCCTCCACCCAGTCTGTCTGGATAATTAAAATCCCCCATTATGATAACACTTCCCATCCTTGCTGCTAATCAAAATAGTGATAAGAGATCTGTCTCCCCCTTGTCCCTCTGGTTAGGGGGCCTATAGCATACTCCCAGTATTATTTTTCCCTTAGCTTTATCCCTTAGGAGCTCTACCCATAAGGATTCCACCTCCTCCCTAGCTCCCTTAGTGATGTCATCTCTCACATTCACTTGTACATTATTATTGATATACAGGAATACCCCTCCCCCATTTTTACCCTCTCTATCCCTGTGATAAAGGGTATACCCTCGAATGGTTGCCAGCCAATCATGAGAGCTGTTGAACCAGGTCTCTGAAATTCCCACAAAATCGAAATCCTCCTCGTACAACAGTATCTCTAATTCACCCATCTTGTCCGCCAGGCTCCTGGCATTGGTGAACATGCCATGTAGTTTAGACCGGTCGCATACTATCCTCTTATTGGGTGTTCCGAGATTGCAACAAGGACTTGTTATTATACTTACCTTTTGGGTTTACAGTGGTGTGAAAAAGTGTTTGCCCCCTTCCTCATTTCCTGTTCCTTTGCATGTTTGTCACACTTAAGTGTTTCGGAACATCAAACCAATTTAAACAATAGTCAAGGACAACACATGTAAACACAAAATGCAATTTGTAAATGAAGGTGTTTATTATTAAAGGTGAAAAAAAATCCAAACGATCATAGCCCTGTGTGAAAAAGTGATTGCCCCCCTTGTTAAAACATACTATAACTGTGGTTGTCCACACCTGAGTTCAATTTCTCTAGCCACACCCAGGCCTGATTATTGCCACACCTGTTCACAATCAAGGCATCACTTAAATAGGAGCTGCTTGACACAGTAAGGTCCACCAGAAGATCCTTAAAAGCTACACATCATGCCGAGACCCAAAGAAATTCAGGAACAATTGAGAAAGAAAGTAATTGAGATCTATCAGTCTGGAAAGGGTTATAAAGCCATTTCCAAAGCTTTGGGAATCCAGCGAACCACAGTGAGAGCCATTATCCACAAATGGCGAAGACATGGAACAGTGGTGAACCTTCCCAGGAGTGGCCGGCCGCCCAAAATTACCCCAAGAGCGCAGCGACGACTCATCCAAGAGGTCACAAAAGACCCCACAACAACGTCCAAGGAACTGCAGGCCTCACTTGCCTCAGTTAAGGTCAGCGTTCATGCCTCCACCATCAGGAAAAGACTGGGCAAAAATGGCCTGCATGGCAGAGTTCCAAGGAGAAAACCACTGCTGAGCAAAAAGAACATCAAAGCTCGTCTCAATTTCTCCACAACACATCTTGATGATCCCCAAGACTTTGGGGACAACATTCTGTGGACCGATGAGACAAAAGTGGAACTCTTTGGAAGGTGTGTGTCCAAGTATATCTGGCGTAGAAGGAACACTGCATTTCAGAAAAAGAACATTATACCAACAGTAAAATATGGTGGTGGTAGTGTGATGGTGTGGGGCTGTTTTGCTGCTTCAGGACCTGGAAGACTTGCCGTGATAAAAGGAACTATGAATTCTGCTGTCTACCAAGAGATCCTGAAGGAGAATGTCCGACCATCTGTTCGTGTACTCAAGCTGAAACGAACTTGGGTTCTGCAGCAGGACAATGATCCTAAACACACCAGCAAGTCCACCACCGAATGGCTGAAGAAAAACAAAATGAAGACTTTGGAGTGGCCTAGCCAAAGTCCTGACCTGAATCCTATTGAGATGTTGTGGTATGACCTTAAAAAGGCCGTTCATGCTCGAAAACCCTCTAATGTAACTGAATTAGGACAATTCTGCAAAGATGAGTGGGCCAAAATTCCTCCAGGACACTGTAAAAGCCTCATTGCATGTTATCGCAAACGCTTGGTTGCAGTTGTTGCTGCTAAGGGTGGCCCAACCAGTTATTAGGTTTAGGGGGCAATCACTTTTTCACACAGGGCCATGATGGTTTGGATTTTTTTTTCACCTTTAATAATAAACACCTTCATTTACAAATTGCATTTTGTGTTTACTTGTGTTGTCCTTGACTATTGTTTAAATTGGTTTGATGTTCCGAAACACTTAAGTGTGACAAACATGCAAAGGAACAGGAAATGAGGAAGGGGGCAAACACTTTTTCACACCACTGTATGTGCTTTAGTCAACCTACCACTAATGCCCCCAATACTACCCTCTGGAATATGTTCCACGCTGACTATCCCTACCTCTGGACACCCCCCCCCCCCCATCGCCTAGTTTAAAAACCCCTCTAACTTTTTGTCCATCTTTACTCCCAGCTGATCTACACCCTCCTCATTTAGGTGCAATCTGTCCCTTCTATAGTATTGGTGATCGACTGAGAAGTTGGCCCGGTCCTCCAGGAACCCAAACCCCTCCTTACGACACCAGCTCCTCAGCCACTTGTTTACTTCCTTAATCTCCCTCTGCCTTTCTGGTGTGGCTCGATGTACCAGTAGTATTCCTGAGAATACTACATTGAAGGTACTTTTCCTCAATTTAGCTCCCAAGTCCCTAAAATCTTTCTTTAGGACACCCCATCTGCATCTGACTTTGTCATTGGTGCCAACGTGCACCATAACAGCCGGTTCTTCCCCAGCCCCTCCCAGTAATCTGTCCACCAGATCAGTGATGTGCCAAACCTGAGCACCGGGTAGACAACATACAGTTCGGAGCTTCAGGTCTTTGTCCCTCTCTGTCCTAAGAATTGAGTCCCCTACCACCAGAATCAGTCTTTCATTTCCCTTTGCTTCCCCCTCACTGGATGAGTTCTTGTCCTGGGAGCTAGGGGAGTCCCTCAGCTCCAGCAGTGCTGGTACATGACTGGTTTCACCAGTGTCACTAAATGGAGCGTACTTATTGGGATGCTCCAGCCCTGGATCGGCCTCCCTGGCACTTCCTCCTCTACCCTTCCTGTCACCCATCTACTCTTTTCTAGTGCCTGCACCTCTTTGTCTCCATCTGCCTCTGTGCTGGCACCTTCCCGGTTCTCCTTTAATATGGAGGGTCTCCTCAGTCCTTACAGCTGCTTCCCCAGATTCAGAACCTGGGCTTCCAAGGAAACAATGTGCTTACATTTTGCACAGCAGTATTCGCCTTCAATCGGATGATCAAGAAATGCATACATGCTGCAAGATGTACACCGAGTCGCATCTCCACACCTGCCTGGCATCGTACCTACTAATTTAATGAGGATTGTGGATTATACCCTGTCCAAATTACCTAACAACTAGTTGCCTAACAAGTTGATATGTGGAAGATAATGCTTCCATATGTAAACATTAATATGGCTGAGTACCTTGAACCAACCAATATTTGAAAAGCTATAACCCAATGTATTTGTTTTCAGTGTTCTTCTTAGTTTGACCATTGTAAATCTAGTACTAATACTTATTCAGAAAAACACAATCTCAACGGGCATTGCTACTGCAACCAGGATCAATGCCATGTTACTATGCATTGAAAAAAAAGAGAAGAAAGCGCCACCAAGTGTAGTAGATTATAAGCAGTTTAATTAAGCCCCCATAATGGGCTACTCACAAGACATTAGTAGTAAACGGGCTCATCAATGTGGGTACACGTAGGGTAGTCTGTCCGTCTGTCTGGAGCAGTCTGTTTGTCTGTCTGGAGCACTGAACAGCGGCGGGAGTAGCCCATTATGGGGGCTTAATTTAACTGCTTTTTATCTACTACACTTAGTCTCTTTTTGTCTGCTACATGTACAGAGTGAGCTACGCTCTGGAATCCAAGCTGACACAAGTGTATGGACTTTATTTTGTGTGTTTCTATGTCTTTGCGCCTATAATCAATTTTATTTTACTATGCAGTGAGTTGACAGAGGGACAATGTCTTCAGAGTACTATACCAGAAAACTATTTGAAAGACATGAAAGTTTACCAAGAGAGTTGCACTGGAGAGTATTTGTCACGAGTGGTACCATTTTTTCCAAAGAGCACCTGTCTATGTCTACAGCTTCTAATACTTATTATTAATAATCTGAAATAAAATTTTGAATGAACAGACATTTTACAGTTTAGAAATTTTCCAATCTGGGGAGGCATGCAGTAAACCTCTATTTCCATTTGCCACTTTGTAGCACTTAAATAACTTTTGCAGTTATTTATTCATGGGTTAGAGTCCATATGCCTATTTATGTCCCTAAGCTGCAACATTTAGTCAGCAACCAGGAGGTATATGCTTGTCAATTAAAAAAAAGTGCAAGAAGTAATTATGACTCTCATGCCCTTGCCAGATAAGGAGACTGATTTACTAAATAAATTATGAATCTCCTCTCAAAAATGTTTTTGAAAATTTGATTCCATTATAAAGGCATGTAAAAAGCAGATTCTTGTTCACTTGGAATTATTAATCATAGCTGCTTTTCACATAACTGGATAACTTAAGTAAATATTACCACAATGTTTTTTAAAGAGAGCAAAGATTCTCGACTCCTTTAGTAAACCATCCCAAATGTTTTTTTTTTAGTTGGTGCAGTGGATTCTTTCACAAAACATAAATAAAAGGCATGGTTAACAGATGGTTGTCCTGGAAGTAGGTACCCCTTAGACAATTATAGCATTAGACACAAGTCTACCAAATATGTTGCTTATTTGCGTCAATGTGACAAACTAACGTTTACCATTTCTTCATCCAAATGGCAAGAATATTGTAGGTGTCAGTTATATCCTTCTGCATCAAATAATGATTTAAATGTTCAGACAGATAGGTATCATTATTCACTATACAACATACAGTATGTACATAGAACAAGAAACCTGCGAAACAAAGGCAACCTTTTGGAGTAGAATCTTTGTTCAAAACAAAGGCACTTTTATCACACTGGACACTTAATATAACCAATGCTATAAATGTTTTACTTTGATTGCAAGTTGTCTATTTACAGAATAAAGCTAGCCATACATTATACAACTTTCTTGTTCAATTTCCTTTTAGATTTACCTTCAACCATGTAGTGCAAGGGCCTGCCTGATTGCATTCAAATTGAAAGTGTTTAGGTTTGACCTCATATTATATGGTTTTGGTAAATCTGAAGGAAAATTGTATAATGTATGGCCAGCCTAAGAATGGGTAAAACAGGGCCCATTGCAAAATCTGGTAATGGTTATTAAATCTGGTAATTTATTGCATATGCAATAGATATTTTATTTTTAGTTGACGTAATCATTTGAGCATTTTTAGATATTAGAGAGCAATGCATTTTAATTTGTCTGTTCGGCTTTAAATATCACCAATATTTCCCTCATCTGAGAATCACATTTTATATTTAATGGTGAGTCCTTAAGTGTCACTCTGCATATTCATGTTTCAGAGCATAAGAACAGCTAAGTTTAAGCTGCGTTATACAGTTATCCTTATATACAACGCTAACTTTTTGTTGTAAAAAAGCAGAAATACTGGTCAGCACTAAATGCAATATTTCACAATTATTAAATAATGTACTACTCAAAATCTAAAATGAAAATGGCCTAACCTAAAATAGACATTATTAGAAATGTAGGTAAAAGTTCCTACAAACTTTGACAGATCATGACAATTCTTGAAAATAAGTGTAATCTTTTAAGGTACCATACACCTACCATCAGCTTCTGAAACATATAGTTGTTATTTGCAGCTATCATACTGAATTTTAAAAGCTCTTTTGTACATCGAAGAAAGCAATCAGCTACTTGCTGTTCCAAAGTGCATAAAATAATGCCTGGGTATAGTTCCGGGACAAGGTCATCCGGTGCCAAGGGCAAAGATGGAAATCTCCCCCCCCCCCTTAAAGAGAGTTGGTGTCATATTTTATTTATTTATTTTTTATACTAGTATTGGTGGCAATTGGGTACTTAGGCATGGATCATACTAGGGCAACTTACTGCTGTGCAAAATGTAAGCACATTGTTCCCCTGGAAGCCCAGGTTCTGAATCTGGGGAAGCAACTGTCAGCACTGAGAAGTCCCTCCATACTAAAGGAGAGCCAGGAACATACATGGCAGGTGCCGGCAGGGGCCAGCAAAGAGGTGGGTGGAGACAAAGAAGTGCAGGCACTAGAAAATAGTAGATGGGTGACAGTCAGGAAGGGTAGAGGGGGAAGTGCCAGGGAGGCCGATCCAGGGCTGGAGCATCCCAATAAGTATGCTCCATTGAGTGACATTGGTGATACCAGTCAGGGACCAGCACTGCTGGAGCTGAGGGACTCTCCTAGCTGCCAGGGGCAGAACTCCTCCAGTGAGATTGGGGGGGGGAGCAAAGGGAAAGAAAAGACAGATTCTGGTGATAGGGGACTCAATTCTTAGAAGGACAGAGAGGGCAATCTGTAACAAAGACCTGACTGTATGTTGTCTACTGGGTGCTCGGGTTCGGCACATCACAGATCTGGTGGACAGATTACTGGGAGGGGCTGGGGAAGACCCAGCTGTCATGGTGCACGTTGGCACCAATGACAAAGTCAGAGGCAGATGGAGTGTCCTAAAAAACGATTTTAGGGACTTGGGAGCTAAATTGAGGAAAAGGACCTCCAAGGTAGTATTCTCAAGAAAACTACCGGTACATCGAGCCACACCAGAAAGGCAGAGGGAGATTAGGGAAGTAAACAAGTGGCTGAAGAGCTGGTGTAATAATGAGGGATTTGGGTTCCTGGAGGACTGGGGCGACTTCTCAGTTGATAACCGGTACTATAGAAGGGACGGACTGCACCTAAATGAGGAGGGTGCAGGTCAGCTGGAAATAAGGATAGCCAAAAAGTTAGAGGGGTTTTTAAACTAGGCGATGGGGGGGGGGAGGGGCCAGAGATAGAAATAGTCAGCATGGAACATATTCCAGAGGGTGATATTAGGGGCATTAGTGGTAGGGTAACCAAAGCACATAAACCCAAGGTAAGTATAGTAGCAAGTCCTAGTTGCAATCTCGGAACACCCAAGAGGATAGTATGTGACCGGTCAAAATATAGTAATGCATTAAAGTGTTTGTTCACCAATGCCAGAAGTCTGCCGAGCAAAATAGGTGAGTTGGAAGCTCTGGTGCATCAAGGGAGCTATGATGTAATCGGTATTGCTGAAACTTGGCTTCATTCCTCACATGACTGGGCTATAAATATTCCTGGCTATGCACTCTTTCGGAAAGACAGAGTTGAAAGGAAAGGTGGAGGGGTCTGTCTGTATGTGAGAAGTGATCTTAAAGCGAGTGTGAAAGAGGACCTGGTGGATGGAGAGTGTGATGAGTCTGAAGCATTATGGGTGGAACTGCATACAGATGTGCGTAGTTCAAAGTTAATTATTGGATTTTGTTATAGACCATCCAATAATGAGGAGGTGGAGACTCAGCTCCTTGCACAGATGGAAAGGGCTGCAAGGGCTGGGACAGTGATAATAATGGGGGATTTTAACTACCCAGAAATTGACTAGAGTAATGGCACTGCTGGGACAGTTTAAGGGCAAACATGTATAAACCTATTACAAGACAATTTTATGGTTCAGTTTATTTAGGCCCCAACTAGGAATGATGCTCTGCTGGATATGGTAATCTCAAACCATGCAGGGCATATTACTAATGTTTAGATAAAGGAACATCTGGCTAGCAGTGACCATAACATGATTTCATTTGATGTTAGCTGTAAGCAAAAATCACATAAAGAAAAAGAAAGATAAAAACAGAGAGCAAGAGAGCAAACTTTCCAAGGATGAAGGCTGCTCTCCAGGACTTAGACTGGGGGAGAATATTGGCAACAATGGGCACAGAACAGAAATGGGGATTCTTCAAAAAGATTGTTTGTGAACTCACTGCAAAGTATATTCCCATGGGCAATACGTTTAAAAGGCTAAAAATAAAACCTATGTGGCTCACGGCCAAAGTTAAAGCGGAGTTCCACCCTAAAGTGGAACTTCGGCTTATCGGATTCCTCCCCCCTCCGGTGCCACAATTGGCACCTTTCAGGGGGGAGGGGGGTGCAGATACCTGTATAATACAGGTATCTGCACCCACTTCCGGGACGAGCATCCCCACCCATATCCGAGGATGCCCACCCCTATCCGAGAATGCCCCGTTGTGTCTTGGGAAACACAGTTCCCAGGACACAGCGGGGGCCAATAAAGAAGCGCAGCGCGACTCGCGCATGAGCAGTAGGGAACCGGGCAGTGAAGAAGTTGCGTCTTCACTTCCTGATTCCCTGACTGAGGATGGCGGCGGGGGCAGCGAGAGACGAGCGCTCGCTCGTCAGATTCTGCCGACACCGCTGGAACCTGGAACAGGTAAGTGTCCATTTTATTAAAAGTCAGCAGCTGCAGTATTTGTAGCTGCTGACTTTAAAAAAAAAAAATCGGGTGGAGCTCCGCTTTAAAAAAAGCTATAGACTATAAGAAAAGAGCTTTTAAAAATATAAAAACGAAGGATCACTCGTGTCATTTAAATGTTACAAAGAATATAACAGAATATGTAAAAAGGAAATCAAGGATGCAAAAATTCAAAACGAAAGACAGATTGCAAAAGATAGTAGGACAAACCCCAAAAAATTCTTCAAATATATTAATAGTAAAAAGGTCAAGTCTGAGCAAAATTACAGTGGGTGACTGGGGACAAAAAGAAGGCTAATTTATTAAATACTTTCTTCAGCTCTGTGTATACAAAGGAGCATGGGGCAGCACAGTGGTGTAGTGGTTAGAACTTTCACCTAGCAGTAATAGGGTCGCTGGTTCAAATACCGACCGCGACACCTTCTGCCTGGAGTTTGCGTGTTCTCCCTGTGCCTGCGTGGGTTTCCTCCGGGTACTCCGGTTTCCTCCCACACTCCAAAGACATGCTGGTAGGTTAATTAGAGCCTGTCGATAAAATTGGCCAAATATGTGTATGTTGTATGTGTATGTGTTTGTAGCGTGTCAGGACCCCACAAAGCAAGGACCGCACTATACCACAGATGGACACCAGTGGTAAAAGCGCCCTGAGGTGATTCAGTTCGCATAGGTAGCGCTATACAAGTCATTTATTCATTCATGTCCATAATGGGGGTGGTAGTGACACAGCCCCAAATCCACAATGGCTCAAAAGGGATATGGTCCAGAAATATTTAGACAGAATAAAGGTGGATAAAGCACCTGGACCGGATGGCATCCACCCACGGATCCTAAAAGAATTGAGCTCTGTAATTTCAAAGCCATTGTATCTAATTTTTAGGGACTCATTAACGACAGGAATAGTACCACTGGATTGGCGCAGGGCAAATGTGGTGCCTATATTTAAAAAGGGAACAAAGTCTTTACCAAGTAACTATAGACCTGTTAGTTTAACTTCTATAGTTGGGAAGATACTGGAGAGATTAATAAAAGACCATATAGACGAGTTCTTGCAGGAAAAAAAAATATTTTAAGCAACAAACAGCATGGATTCATGAAAGACAGAAGTTGTCAGACAAACCTGATTTATTTTTATGAGGTGGTAAGTAAAACCTTGGACAGAGGGGTGGTGGTGGTATACTTGGATTTTGCAAAAGCGTTCAATACAGTTCCCCACACATGGCTCATGTGTAAGGTAAGGTCTACAGGCTTGGAAATATCGGTTTGTAAATGGATAGAAAACTGTCTAAAAGACAAAATTCAGAGAGTAGTGGTTAATGATTCTTACTCTGAATGGTTTAAGGTTATCAGTGGTGTACCCCAAGGTTCAGTGCTGGAACCCTTACTTTTTAATATCTTTATAAATGATATTGGGTCTGGGATCAGAAGTAACATTTCTGTCTTTGTAGATGACACCAAGCTATGCAGTGGAATAACGTCCTTACAGGATGTCTCCAATTTACAAGTCGACATCAATGCACTGTCTAATTGGGCGACTATGTGTCAGATGAGGTTTAATGTTGATAAATGTAAAGTTATGCACTTGGGGGCTAAGAATATGCATACATGCTAGGAGGAGTACAACTGGGGGGATCCGTAGTGGAGAAGGATCTGGGGGTTTTGGTAGATCATAAGCTCAATAATAGCATGCAATGCCAAGCTGCGGTTTCCAAAGCGAGCAAAGTCCTTTCTTGTATTAAGAGAGGCATAGACTCCAGAGAGAGAGATATCATTGTGCCCCTGTTCAAATCATTAGTAAGACCTCATCTGGAATATGCAGTTCAGTTTTGGGCACCAGTTCTCAAAAAGGATATCGGGGAACTGGAGAAAGTGCAGAGAAGGGCAACCAAACTGATAAGAGGAATGGAGGAGCTCAGCTATGAGGAAAGATTAGAGGAACTGAATTTATTCACCCTTGATAAGAGGAGATTAAGGGGGGATTTGATCAACATGTACAAATATATAAGGGGTCCATATAGTGAACTTGGTGTTGAGTTATTTACTTGATGAACTGCTTGGTTCCTCCTCGATCTCAGTCGCAGGTTGCCGGTCTGGCAGGCGGCACTGGCAGCACTCTGTGCTCCTTTCCTATCCTGCCTCTCAGCCGGTCTCTCAGTGACGTCACGCCTGACGGGACAAGGAAGCTCTTGTCCAGCAGAGATTACTCCGCCTGAAAGGGAATTGAAGGGCGGGGCTGGGTTTAGGCTTGTGCCAGGTGCAGGAACGCACTCAGCACATATTTCAGGCTATTTTTGTAGTACAGTCGATGTGTACAGCACACTGCACACTTCTCCAGCGCCCCCCTTCCTCCAGTAAATGATGCTGCCCAGGGCATCAGCTCCTTCGGCTGCTTCCACCCCCCCCCCCCTGTACCAGCCCTGCCTGGGCAAATAGCCTGAATTAAATGTGACACCAGATGGACTTAGGCTCGATTCACATCTATACATTTTGCTTTTGAGCATTTTTGCAGTGCTTGCCGTGTTTTTGGACACGCGTTTTTACCGCGATTTTGCAGCGTTTTGCGTTTTTTATTACATTTCTTTTTTTACACTGTGGTTGCTTAGCAACCAGCTATATACAGTGTAAAAAACAAAAAAAAAAACGCAAATCGCTGCAAAATCGCGGTTAAAACGCGGCACTTGCGTTTTGAATGCGGGTCCATTGACTTCTATTACATGCAAAACGCTGCATTTTGCATTAAAAAAAGTCCCAGACCCTTTCCAAAAATGCAGAGGCACAAAAATGCATTGATGTGAACATGTACCATAGGAACCCATGTTAAAAAATTTACCTGCATTTCTGCAAAATGCATCAAAAAACGCGGTAGTGTGAATGGAGTCTTAGGGTTGTGCTACAAGTCTGGCAAACCCGGTTCACTTTGGACCATCAATTAGTTTAAAAGGAAATTACCAAGAAAAACAGACGAAGAAACAAAATTACAAAATTCATATCCTAAATAGCTTTTTTTTATTTTTTTGTACAGGTATTTCTAATATCGGAATCTTTTGTAAACTTTGGAACCCTGTCCATACAGTTTAAATTAAGCCTTAAAATCTTTCAATTGTATGCTGGTTATAAAGTTAAATGTGTGAGCAATAAAAAAGAAAGTTTGTCTTCATCATTGTCTTTTATATGGAATACATTTATTTTCTGCTTTGTTATGGGAGAGACAAACGCTCGTATGGTGATAATTGACCTCAACGGAGAAATGGTTAAAGGTTTTGTTATTAAATGTTGCTTGGTAAAGAGGAATAAGGCAGTCAGCATTTTTATAATGTTTTGGTCACTAATTCATTTGTCTTTAAAAATGATACATTGCATTAGGTATACCTAACCATGCAAAAGTAATTGTAAAAGAGGAAGAAAAAAAAAGAACAGATGTGTATAATAGCAAGCCCCTAACAAAAATTTAAATGAGGACTTTGATTTAAAAAAACATTTTGTATGGCATTTATAAAACATCACATTTTCTATTATTTTTATAATCCCAGTACACTTTCTGATTTATGAAAAATTTGGGGAGTAGCAATGTTAAAAGTAAGGGGAAGCGGTAATAAAGCATTCATATATTATGCTAAGAAAGAAGTTCTTTGTAAGTGGGCCTCTCCCTCTTCCCATCTCTAGCCACATCGGAGTTTGCAATTGACACAGTGTTGGCTATGTATAAGGTGACTTATATGAGCAGGAATAGGGATGAGCCCGCGGTTCATCATTGGGTGCTCGTTTGTTCTAAAACTAACTGAACATGTGGGGCATTCATGGCAAATTCAAGCGCCGCTGAACTCCCCATAATGCACTGCAAGATTGCATTGCATTGCTGTATGATGATTGGCCAAAGCATGAACCTGACCTGCATGCTTTGGTCAATCACAGCGCTGAGAGAGCCAGGTTGCCTTTGGCCAATCATGGCTCAGGGGTACTAAGTCCATGCCCCACACTATATAAGGCTGCTTACATAGCGGCACTGTATGGTGTGTGGTGGACTGAGATCAGGGCAGCCATCAGAAATTGTGGGGCCCCTTACACAGCTTTAGGCCTGCCCTCTCCAAGCCTGACCACCAACATTCCCCAGGGTCCCGCCCACTGGCCATCCCACCAAATCTGCCCACTAGCCATCCCACAAAGTCCTTCAGTGCCTCAGCCCCTCTCACACCTGTACACTCCCAGCACCACTCACATGGGTATATATGACATGCCCATACACACACAGGCATGTATACACACACACACACACACACACACACAAGACATGTACACATACAGAGACATGTACACAAACAGGCATGTATACACTCACAGGCATGTACACACACAGGCATGTACACAGTCACACACAGCCCCCCATCCAGCAAAATAGCCCTTACTTGTAAGGTGGTCCTAATCCCAGCTCTTGTTTCCACATGAAGAGGGGGTGCACATGCAGGAAATGGCCAGAGGTGGCAGCAAAGAGCCCAATGTCAGCTCATGACAGATCAGCAGCCTGCCGACTCACACAGGAGCATCCACGGAGCTCCTCTGCACCCACCCCTGCCTTCTCTCATCCCTGCTAGTTGGCCGGGCCTGTCCAGATGCTGGGGCCCCTTACAAGTGTATGGGCTGTACCCGCTGATGGCAGCCCTGACGGAGATAGATTGAACTAGATTAGGCAGGCAGGTTAGTGGCAGTGTATTTGATACAGATATATACACAGTCAGTCTAGTGTGTGTGTGTGTTTATATATATATATATATATATATATATATATATATATATATATATATATATATACACATATATATATATATATATATATATATATATATATATACACATATATATATATATATATAATTCTGCATTTAGCATAGACTATATATTCAGGCAGTGTAGTATATATATAACAGTGTATTGAAGTGGGAACCCCACACCAGAAAAAAAAAAAAATGTTGTGGGGATCCCCCCCCCCCAAATCCATACCAGACCCTTATCCGAGCATAAAACCTGGCAGGCCACAGGAAAAGGGGGGTGAGAGAGTGCCCCCCTCCTGAACCGCATCAGGCCGCTTACCCTCAACATAGGAGAGTGCTTTGGGGGCAAGGGGACAAGGGCCTCCTCCCCACGACCCTTGCCCAATGGTTGTGGGGGTCTGTGGGTGGGGGGCTTATCGGAATCTGGAAGCCCCCTTTAACTATTATTACATGTTCCGGATCATCCTATGCTGCTCTTGATGGTCTTGATCTCCATCTGACATTCCTTTGTATGTGCACCAGCATACTCTGTACTGCAAATTTTTTTATTATGCTGATATGTTTTGTCATGTCTTTACTTTGCTATAATTTTATTACATATTACATATCTGTTCAATAAAAGCAATCCTGGTATATACATTTAAAAAAATAAAATAAAGCATTCATTATAGGGATGAAGTTAGAGTTCACTGCTATCATTTTGTCTGTTGGACCGACTCCAGTACACATGGGTCAAATGTCGACCGGTTTCTATTGAAAGACTGATACCGCCCAAGATTCGGCCAGTGTGTACTAGGCATTAGGGATCTTTTTGATAAGCCAGACCATTTACTATTAAAATAATTGGGGGGAGGGGGGGGGGGTACAGAGCATTGTCCAATTCTTGGTTCTCTTTTCTAGTAAAATTCTCCATGCTATTTAAAATTGTCCTGCTGTTCACTGATGTTGTGTGGGGGGGGGGGGGGGGGGGGGTGAAATAAAAATATTAAAAAAAATTGTTCTGCTGTTGACCAATTTTACATTGCTGTGCCATCTATCGGCTCTTAATTCTTGTAGTAAAATAACTACATGTGCTTTCTTTATTTTTTTCTTTTCTCATTAATCAGTCCTGCTGCTGGCTAATTTTAAAGTGCGGCAGCTCCTAAACGATTCTAAAAGCTGATGGGGGTTATTTACTAAAGGAAAATCCACTTTGCACTGCAAGTAAAGTCGCTGTAGATCCGAGGGGGACATGCAAGGAAAATAAAAAACAGCATTTTAGTTTGCACATGATTGGATGATAAAATCAGCAGAGCTTCCACTCATTTCAGATCTACCCCTTAGATTTAGAGCGACTGTACTTCCAAGTAGGGATGGGCCGAACTACCCCCGGTTCGGTTCGCACCAGAAAATGCGAACAGACCGAAAATTCGCACGAACTTTAGAACCCCATTAAAGTCTATGGAACTCGAATGTTCCAAATCAAAAGTGATAATTTGAAAGGCTAATATGAAAGGTTATTGTCCTAAAAATGGTTTGGGGACCCGGCTCCTGCCACAGGGGACATGGATCAATGTTTTTTTTTTTTTAAAACTGCAGTTTTTTCAGGAGCACTGATTTTAATGACGCTTAAAGTGAAAAAAAAAGTGAAATATTTCTTTAAATATCGTGCCTGGGGGTGTCTATAGTATGCCTGTGAAGTGGCACGTGTTTCCCGTGTTTAGAACAGTCCCTGCACAAAATGACATTTAACAGAATGTCATTGTAAAGCGCTGCGTAAACTGTTGGCGCTATATAAATCCTGTAATAAATAATAAATAAATAAAACAGAAAAAAGTAATTTAAAACTGCTTGCGGTTTTAATGTAATGTCTGGTTGCGGCAATATGGATTAAAAACATTGAGAAAAATGGCATGGGTAGCCCCCCTGCCCATTACCAGCCCCTTTGGGTCTTGTACGGTTATTAAGTGGAACCCCGTACCCAAATTAAAAAAAGGAAAGGCGTGGGGCCCCCAGGTCTTATATATTCAGAACAGCAGTATACAGGCGGTGCAAACAAGACAGACTGTGTAGGTTTGTTGTGTTAGGTAGAATCTGTTTGTAATTTTGAACTGGTACATTTTTAAAGTGCAGCTCCAGTCAAAAAATAAATTTTTAAGCTTTTTTGAAAACATAGGAAAGGGTTATCACCCCTGTATAATTTTTTTGGCCGTCCGTCTTTTTTCATCTCACTTCCTGTTGTCTCCTTCCGTTTGCAACTAGGAGACGTTTGTAAGTTGGATGTTTGAAAGTAGGGGCCTGCCCTATATGCTCTGCAGAAATTTGGCCCTAAGGTGTTGGTGTTGCCACAAGTTAACACTGTAAGCCCTCAAAGTGACTCCTCTTGGTGGGCGCTGGAGCGCCCTGCTGTGAACTATTATATCAAGAATTGTAATTACATGCCATTGTTGAACAGTGGTAGAAAAATAGGGCCTTTTGTGGTGGTGGTAGTGCTGGTGCCACAACACTGTAAGCCCTCACAGTTACTCTCGGTGGGTGCTGGAACGGGCCCTGCTGTGAAATATTATATCAAGAATTGTAATTACATGCCCTTGTTAAACAGGTGCTGAAAAATTGGGCCTTAGCCACTGGTGGCAGCGCCCAGAACCAAAAATGTTCTTACAAGATATCAGCAGGATCATTGAGGAGGAAGAGGATAGTCAGTCAACATAACAGGATAAAATATACAAAAAATGCAGCGCTAAGTGAAACAACTCATTCGGTAAAATGAGAATAGTGAAAATGTGATGGAAATGGCCCAAATAACACAGAGCAAAATATGTAGTGACAAAAGTGAAACGATCAAAAATCCATGGAAGTGAAAAGTCCAAAGTTCTAAAAAATGGATCCACCTGAATAGATTAAAACCTGTGTGCAGGCACAACCATATAAAGGAAAAAGGCGTCCCTTCATCGATGAATAATCAATCCTAGATGATAGGTGGGCAAAATTCCTGGAAGGAGTACGGGACTGTAAATGCATAGAATGAAATTGCAGAAATCTTCAAAACAACACCCGATAAGCCTTCATGTAGAAATATATAAAAAAAACACTGACTATATGGAAAGAAAGTAATGGGTACTCTTACCCGAAGGTGTTGACCCACACACCTTGGTGGTGAGTCGATCAAGCTTGAAGTTATATTGGCTGCGATCGATCCTCCAACAGGGGTGATGGAATGCCAGACGCACCAGACTGCACACGATGTTGAATGCGACTATGCAGCAATCAATCCTCCACCGAAGATACTGGAACGTAGCATACACCCAATAACACACAATGAACCATGCGATCAGGATGTAGGATCTCACTGACTTTGACTCCGAAGATGGCAATGGGCACCCACATACAGATGAGTGTATGAGAAGAAAAAGAAAAAAGAAAAGAAAAAAAGCCTCCACATGGAGCAGGTCACTCCGGTAATTTTTTTTTTATTCAAAATAAAAAGTCATATAAAATTATTCTTAGTACAAAGCATCAATGAAGATGAGTACCAACATCACAGTATTAAAAAAGCGTGGTAAATCAGGCCAGCAGGCTATGTACCTGACATGTTTCGCACTAACGTGTTTCAACTGCGTGCGTGCCCCAGTTGAAGCACGTTAGTGCGAAACATGTCAGGTACATAGCCTGCTGGCCTGATTTACCACGCTTTTTTAATACTCTGATGTTGGTACTCATCTTCATTGATGCTTTGTACTAAGAATAATTTTATATGACTTTTTATTTGGAATAAAACATTTTTTACCGGAGTGACCTGCTCCATGTGGAGGCTTTTTTTCTTTTCTTTTTTCTTTTTCTTCTCATACACTCATCTGTATGTGGGTGCCCATTGCCATCTTCGGAGTCAAAGTCGGTGAGATCCTACATCCTGATCGCATGGTTCATCGTGTGTTATTGGGTGTATGCTACGTTCCAGTATCTTCGGTGGAGGATTGATTGCTGCATAGTCGCATTCAACATCGTGTGCAGTCTGGTGCGTCTGGCATTCCATCACCCCTGTTGGAGGATCGATCGCAGCCAATATAACTTCAAGCTTGATCGACTCACCACCAAGGTGTGTGGGTCAACACCTTCGGGTAAGAGTACCCATTTTTTTCTTTCCATATAGTCAGTGTTTTTTTTATATATTTCTACATGAAGGCTTATCGGGTGTTGTTTTGAAGATTTCTGCAATTTCATTCTATGCATTTACAGTCCCGTACTCCTTCCAGGAATTTTGCCCATCTATCATCTAGGATTGATTATTCATTGATGAAGGGACGCTTTTTTCCTTTATATGGTTGTGCCTGCACACAGGTTTTAATCTATTCAGGTGGATCCATTTTTTAGAACTTTGGACTTTTCACTTACTTCCATGGATTTTTGATCGTTTCACTTTTGTCACTACATATTTGGCTCTGTGTTATTTGGGCCATTTCCATCCCATTTTCACTATTCTCATTTTACCGAATGAGTTGTTTCACTTAGCGCTGCATTTTTTGTTTATTTTTTTCTACACAATTGTATCATTGTTGATGCTGGCTGCTATTCACATTTTTGCACAATTTCTTATTTTATTTTTTCTTGGTAGCGCAATTATAACCTTATTTTGTAACATAACAGGATAGTCACTCAGCATCAACATAGGCAGTCTTGAAGTGATGTGACAAATTTTATTATATCAGCTTCAGGTGCTTGGTAGCTGGTGGTCATCCAAGACTGATTCATCTTTATGAAGGTCAGTTGATCAACCGAGTCGGTGGACAGGCGCACCTTGTGATTGGTTACAAAGCCTCCAGCAGCACTGAATGTGCTTTCCGAAAGAACGATGGATGCAGGACAGGCCAGTAGCTCAATTGCATACTGTGCAAGCTCTGGCCAGTGATCCATCCTCAAGACCCAGTAACCCAGAGGATTTTCAGTTGGAAAGGTGTCCAAGTTTGACCTTGCCCCTAGGTATTCCTGCACCATGTAAATCAGACGCTGACGATGGTTGCTGGAACCGATCATACCTTGGGGCTGCGGACTAAAAAAATTGTCTGAACGCATCGGTCAGACGGCCACCTTCTCCACCGCTCCTTCTGTGACTGACCGAAGCCTCAGCAACACATTGTCCAGGACCAGGAGTTTGTAACCTCCCAGTCTCTGGGAACACATTGCACAGACCTTTCTGCAAGGCCTCCCAGGGATGTCTCATTCTCTGCTTCCTCTGCGATGGCAAGATAAGGTCCGCAACCTTACCTTTGTACCGTGGATCAAGGAGAGTTGCCAGCCAGTAATGATCCCTCTTCTTGATCCAAAGAATACGAGGATCCTTCCGCAGGCTTTTCAGGATCAGGGAGGCCATGCAGCGTAGGTTAGCTGAGGCATTCGGCCCAAAGTCCTCTGGGTCACTAAGGACAACATGATCCACAGCCACCTCCTCCCAGCCACAAGTCCACAGGTTTCTTGGGACTGTAAATCATCCCTAAAAGACTGCTGCTGATACTGAGTGTCAGGCTCCACCTCCATGCTGACACAATCCTCCTCCTCCTCCTCCTCCTCTTCCTGTGTGATCGGCGGGACAGCAGGAACACTGTCTGGATGCCTTGAGAGGCAAGGAAGTCCTCCTCTTCCTGCCTCAAGTGCCCTGTCCATTATTCCACACAGCGTGTGCTCCAACAGGTGGACAAGGGGTACAGTGTCACTGATGCATGCACTGTCACTACTCACCATCCTCGTGGCCTCATCAAATAGTGACAGGACAGTGCATGCATCCCTGATCATGGCCCACTGGTGTGGGGAAAAAAATTAGCTCCCCTGACCCTGTCCTGGTGCTGTAGTCGCACAGGTACTCATTGATGGCCCTCTGCTGCATGAGCAGCCGCTGCAGCATGGCCAACGTTGAGTTCCACCTGGTGGGCATGTCACAGATAAGGCGGCTCTTGGGCAGGTTCAACTCCTTTTTGGAGCTCAGCCAGCCAAGCACTGGCATTATATGATCGGCGGAAATGCACACAGACTTTCCTGGCTGCCTCAGGACATCCTGTAAGCCCGGGTACCTGCCCAAGAACCACTTCACCAGCAAGTTAAGGACGTGAGCCACACAGGGCACATGGGTCAGTTGTGCCTGTCGGAGGGCGGAGAGGAGGTTGGTGCCATTGTCGCAAACTACCATTCCTAGCTTAAGCTGGCGTGGTGTTAACCACCTCCCACACTGCTCCTGCAGAGCTGACAGAACCTCTGCCTCAGTGTGGCTCCTGTCCCCCAAGCACACCAGTGCAAGCAC
This sequence comes from Lithobates sylvaticus, assembly GCA_028564925.1. Lineage (NCBI taxonomy): Eukaryota > Metazoa > Chordata > Amphibia > Anura > Ranidae > Lithobates > Lithobates sylvaticus. The sequence goes on from CM053036.1 coordinate 184,012,326, forward strand.
GGCATGGCATATTTTTGCCTGCGTACTTGCGTAGCCCCTTGAACGCCTTTGGAGCACCGCTGGTTCCGAGGAAAAAGCACAGGAAGAGGCCATGGAGGAAGTAGAAGAGGAGGGGGTGGAGGAGAGAGGTGTGTCACAACCAGTAGTAGCATTTTGGAGGCGTGGTGGTGGAACAACCTCCAACACTACTGCACCTTGTCCTGCATCCTTCCCAGCTGCCAGAAGAGTCACCCAATGCGTCGTGATAAGTAACGTCCCTGTCCATGCCTGCTGGACCATGAGTCAGCGGTTATATGCACCTTACCGCTGACCGCCCTGTCCAGCAAGGCATGGACGTTGCCTTCCTCATGCCGGTAGAGAGCCGGAATCACCTTCCGTGAGAAAAAGTGGCGTTTGGGAACCTGCCACTAAGGAACCGCACATTGCACAAACTCACGGAAGGTGGCCTAGTCTACTAACTGAAAAGGCAGCAGTTGAAGAGCTAGCAATTTAGCCAAGCTAGCATTCAACGCTGGGCATGTGGATGGCTGGGAGTGAACTTCTTTTGACGGTCCAGCAGCTGGGGCAGGGAAATTTGCCTGGTACAATCGGACGTCAGTGTACTGCTAGCAGAGTGCGCGCAAGTACTTGGCTGTGACACACCTAATTCTACACCTTCATTCCTCTCAGTGCAGCTTTCAGAGAGGACTGAAGGTATAGTGGGGTTGGAGATCCCAGCTGATGAGGAGCAAGGAGAGGTCTGCTTTGTTCTTTGGTGTGGGTCTTTAAGGTACGCTTGCCAACGAGCTGCATGGCAGGTCAACATATGTCTGGTCAAGCATGGGGTGCCCAAGCGGCTGATATTTTGGCCATGCGACATACGCTTGAGACATATGTTGCAAATAGCAGTGGTGCGATCTGATTCACTCATCTCAAAAAAGTCCCACACCAAAGAACTTTTTGGAATAATGCGCAGAGGCAGCGCCCTGCACAGGCGGAGCGATGCAGTGTGATTCAGTTGGTGTGCTGCCCTTAAGCCGGCCCCCAGAGGGCATCCTGCCTCGTTGGAGATGTGCCTCCTCCTCCTCCTCTGGCCTATCAGGCACCCATGTGGAGTCAGTGACCTCATCATCCCCTCCCTCTTCATCACTGGAGCAAACCCTGCAGTATGCTGCAGCTGGTGGAACATGACTGCCAGATTGCTGTACTTCTTGAGCATCCCCTCTCTGGGCTGATGCTACTGCCTTCCTCTAGCTGGGTATCATCATCAGAGCCTTCATAACGCTGGACATCCTCCTGGAGCATGTACCCAACACTGTGGTCAAACAGTTCGGGGGACTCCTCAGGAGGACATGGTGGGTCTAGGGAAGGAGTGACTGATGCCATTGAGACCATGGAAGAGGACACGTTGGTAGCTGCTTTGCCAGTACCCTGAGCCTGGATGAGAGAGGATGAGGAGGATGAGGAGGCATGTTGCAGCTCAACACGTCCAGCTGCCGAAAATAAGGACAAGCATGTCTCATGGCCACGTGCTGATGACAATGCACCGCGTCCACGACCAGCACTGTTGCCTCTAGACACAGAGCCTGCTTGCCCACTTTTATTGCCTCGTGACTGTCTGCCTCTCCTTGTTGGCCTTCCAGACATACCAATGGCCTGCAGGGAGATGAGAACACCAGCAATTGGGGGTAGCTTCAGGTGTATACTGTGTAGGGGGCACAATACACCCACTGTAACTGCCTGTGGTATTGCAACAGAACAACTACAGCAATTGGGGGTTGCTTCAGGTGTATACTGTGCAGGGGGCACAATACACCCACTGTAACTGCCTGTGGTATAGCAACATAACAACTCCAGCAATTGGGGGGTAGCTTCAGGTGTATACTGTATTGGGGCACAATACACCCACTGTAAGTGCCTGTGGTATAGCAACAGAACAACTCCAGCAATTGGGGGTAGCTTCAGGTGTATACTGTGCAGGGGGAACAATACACCCACTGTAACTGCCTGTGGTATAGCAACAGAACAACTCCAGCAATTGGGGTAGCTTCAGGTGTATACTGTGCAGGAGGCACAATACACCCACTGTAACTGCGCTAGGCTCAATCACAAGAAATGAAGACACTGTCCCTGCCTATCCTTCTCTCTATGAACGCTGCAACACACTACACAAGGCCGCCGCGCATCCTGCCTGTGGCCAATTATGGCTCTCCTCGCTGCCGGCACTGTGATTGGCCAAGCATGTGGGTCACAGTGCATGCTTGACCAATCATCAGCCAGCAATGCACTGCGATGGCGCAGTGCATTGTGGGCCGTTGGCGCCACATGAATATGGCGCGAACAGCCCACAAAGTTCTGGCTTCGCCGAACGGGCGCACAGCCGGTGTTTGACTCGAACACCCAGCCCATCCCTTTTTCCAAGTGTACTTTCAGTCCACTTTCAAGTGCACTTGCAGTGCAAAGTGGATTTTCCTTTTGTAAATAGCCCCCTATGTGTTCTTGGACACATAGGTTTTTATTGAGTTGAGATTAGGAACTTTGGCAAAAGAAAAAGCCAAAAGCTGTAGTGTACATGACGCCTTAAAGTGGTTGCAAACCCAAATAACAAAGTAAACTTAACACTTTAGCTAACTCAGCAGCTAACTTAGCAGAACAATTCATTTGTGCATAGTCTGGCAGGGAAATGAGCAGCTTGTCATCTATAATCCTCACCGCTTTGCTACTGAAAACAATCTGGCACCTGCAAAAAAAAGGTGTTGCCGTGTCACCTCTCCTTTAAATTGGCTGACCTGCAGAGGAGACTCATGCACGAGGGAAGGTTGTGTGTCTCCTGCTACCTCAGTGGGAGTGGAAGTGTGTTTGGTTTCAACTGCTTGTAAACCTCATATGCATCAGCTCTGAAAGACATGCACCATTTTATAGTATGTTCAATAAAAATGCAAAGTGTTGTACTTTTACCTCCAGTATTTTCATCTCTGTGCCTGTCACAGCTCTCTGAAAAAAAACATGAGTGGCGGAGACGTGACATCATTGGCCCCACCTCCCAGCTGTACACCCCACCTCCCAGAGGGGAGTGATGTGCGCACACACTTTCAGCACTGTGCGCGCTGCTAAGCTGGCGCTAGTGTGTTTTCTGGGGGGTAGACTGCTGGCAGGATGGGCCAGTGTCAACACTCTGCCTCTAAAGCTCTGGCCCCTAGACAGTTCCACAGACCAGAGATTTTCAGAGAGCTGTGACAGGTGCAGAGATGAAAATACTGAGGTAAAAACACAGTGCTTTGCATTTTATTGAACATACTATAAAATGGTGCATGTATTTGAGAACTGTTACAAGCACTTTAAACATAATCAATCATTTATAATTGTAGCTTAATAAAATAGAGCTAGTCTCTGAGTTCATAGGAAAAGAAACAACCATGATGCTGAATGTGCCCCTTTTCCATTTGTCAGGGGAAATCAATTTGGGGAGAAAAGTCAAAAAGGGTGGCAAGCTAGTCAAGAATGCAATGAGCAGATTTATAATTGTGCGTCATTCTTTTTTTTAAAATCAAATAGAGATGATTTCCTTTGGTTACACGCAGGTAAACCCCCCCCCCCCCCTTTTTTTTCTTTTTTTTTTCTTTTTCTTTCCTCTTTTTTTCTTCCATTTTACTACCTCTCCTGCCCTCCCCCTCACTTATATTACTACTAAGGCTTATTCAATGCAATTGTATATAAGATAAGTTGGATTTTTGTGTGCCATACCTGTCAACTGTTTTGATAAGTGTATCGTGAAAATATCAATAAAAATATGTTTAAAAAAAAAAAAAATCAAATAGAGTTTTTATTATAACATGAAGAAAGAAAAACATTACAATTTTTCAAAGATAAACCAGCAACGATCTGTACATTGCTTGCATGAATAAGGCACCAATCCTCATAGAAGCCGTACATATATGGTTCAGTGTAACTACCAGTATTCTCAGTTATCAGAAAACACTCAAAATGGGATCAAACTACCGTTACCCCCAGGCTACTAATGCTCGCACCGCCACCCACAAAGTCTACCACTGGTCGCTGAGGCATCACATCTATTGCTCCTGTACCTATTTAAACTTCCATAACGTCTGAGTAGTTTAAAGCAGCAGTCTATCCATCACCAGGTCTATAGGTGAAATGCCAGGGGTATCTAGCAAGGGTGACCATAGTTTGTCAAATTTTTGTGGGCGTATATATATTTCTCAAACCGGAGTGTGTCCCTATCTGCATTAGCCACTCCTTCAGCGCCGGAGGGTCCGCCGCCTTCCAGTGCCTAAGGATTCATTTGCGGGCCTGAAACAAGGCTCTAGCAATGGCCTGCTTCTGATCATCACCTGTGAGGATGTCATCCACAATCCCCAGTAAACAGGGCTTCGGGTCCATCGGCACCGTGACCTGGAAGGCACTATTTATCGTGGACACGACCCCTGTCCAGAACCGGTGTAGTTTGGGGGAGCGCCATAGCAGATGTATGAGGTCACCATGGTCTCTCACACATCTGGGACAGTTTGAGTCTACACTCACCCCCATTCTAAATAGTCTGACTGGTGTATAGTGAACTCTAAGGACAATGTATAGTTGGGACAGTCGTTGGGCTACGTTGAGCGAGCAAAGCTGTAGCGCCTGTAGCGCCTCTTCCCACTGCCCATCCTCGAAGGTGTCCACATCCTTTTTCTACCTATTCGCTGCCCCCTGGGGGAAGCCCCCTAAATGGGTCCGGAGAATCATAGGAGTAGCATCTAGATATGAAGCAGATCTTCATAAGAAGATCTGAACAGAGACACCTCCTCCATGTAATGGAAAACAGGCGTCGGAGAAAGGAACCAGAGTAATCACAGACGCTTCTAAGCAATGAGATTTTTCTGTGTCTACAAGGAACAACATAGTGTCGTCCACGTACAACATGAGTTTCTCATGGATTTCTGTGTATTGGAAGCCTCCGATGTGCGTGTTAGCCCTGATGAGGGTTGCCATGAGCTCGATGGCAATGGCAAAGATGAGGGGGGACAGTGGACAGCCCTGCCGGGTGCCTCTGTGTAATTGAAATGGTAAGGATGTATGTCCCGCCTCCCTTATCACCGCCTGCGGAGAACAGTAGAACAACTGAACCCATGAGAGGAAACTTTTGCCAAAGCCAAAACTTACCTATGAAAGCCCAGAGGTACTGCCATCTCCCTTTCTTTCCGTCCCTGTCTGTATGAACAGAACTGAAAAGTTGGTGGAGGTTAATTGCGGTGAACTTTTGGGGCATAAAACCCCACTGGTCTGAGTGTATAATACTGGAGATGACTCTGTTAAGTAGTATTGCCAGGACCTTGGCAAGGATTTTATATCGCTTTTGTAATAAGGATATTGGTCTATATGACCCCGGGTCTAGAGGGTCTTTCCCTGGTTTAAGAATTAGGACGATATTGGCCCTAGTCATGGATGTGGGTAGGCATTGGCTCTCTCTGGCCGCATTCAGTACCCTCAGTAGGTGGGGCAGGATGTTACTTCCATATTATTTGAAAAGTTCTATTGGATAACCGTCGTTCCCTGGGGCTTTAAAGTTGGGGAAGAGGCCGATCGCCTCCTGTAGCTCCTCTATCTTAATTGCGGCATCTAGCTGCGATCTCTGTGTGTCCGTCAGGCAGGGTAGTTCTATACCTTGTAGGTAGCCCTGAAGGTCTGTTGGTGTGTATTCCACTCGGGATCTATACAGATCCGAGTAGAATCCCACCAATGTTTGCATGATAAGATCAGGGGTATTCACTAGTTTCCCCCCCTTCTGAACGCAGGGCACTAATGGTCGGGGAGGTCTGTGAGGTTCTTACAATTTTGCAAGTACAGTAGTCTTCCCATCTGTTCCCCCTCCTCATAAAAGGCTAGTCTGTTGAAAAAAACCTTTTCCGATCTGCTACAGATCCGGTAATTCTATCAGCAGCTAACTCGTCTAGAGGCATCCGATGGGTCATCTATAAATTCCGCCTCTAATCGACTAACCAGCTGGGCGGCCCGCTCCCGTTGGGCATTTGTTTTGGATTTAACCCCATTTACCTCTTTAATAAGGAGGCTTCTAAGGAAAGATTGAAATGTATTCTACGTTAAATTTAGATCAGGGTGTTCATGGTGCCACTGCCAGAACGCAGATATCTCCTCGGACATCCGCTCTGGGGCGGGGGAACAAGTTGAGCCAGAAGGCATTCAGTTTCCACGGAGCGCTGGGCAGTCCAGATGTTCCCTTTATTGTACTGGGAGATTTAAATTGCTATATGGATCTGGCCCTGGACAAGCATCCACCCCCAGAGAATAGCCGCAACAGCACTGCGGAAATTCACAGAGGAAGTCGGATGGATTGATCCATGGAGGGACCGCAAGCAGTTTTCCTGCTTTTCCAAAATGCACCTTCCTCTGTCTAGGATAGACCTGTGCCTATCCACCCCCCAGTCGGCACGCCTTCTGTGGGACATTCAATACCTGGTAAGGGGGCGTGTCGGACCTCTGGCGGTATCCGTGCTGGCTAAGCCGACCACGTGACCATACCTAAGTCTTGGTGTTGCGTCCGATTGAGTGAGCCCACTCGTAAGGTACTCGTTCTAGAGTTCATGCCCTCACCTGTTGTGTCGGCATTGTGACAGTTGCTGGTTAAAACAGTAAAAGAAACAGTTAAATAGAACACATAAAGATCCCCGGGCCTGTGTAGGCCTCTGTATGCGGCCGATCCTGCCAGTTCTCTCCTCTGGGTCTCACAAACTGCATGTCTGGGATTATAGTAACTCCAGGGGGATGGGGAATAACTGGGGGAAAACATATGACCAGGCTGCCCGATCCAACTGGTGACCTGCTCGCCCAACAGTGGCCGAGCTGGTGTAAAACTTTGAGCAAAGTCTCAATATGTTAGTTGTAGATCTCACTTGCTCTCATTGCTTTTAATGTAAGTCAAGGTTGTTGCTTCCCAGCCGAACCTATTGGTACATTTCAAACTTTGCTTTGGTGAAGTAAAGCATCAGTCTCCCTCCGCTGTGCCCCTCCCTGCCTGGCGAAAGATATGTTCGTTGGCATCTAGCCAGGTGGAGGCTTCATCAGCCGTTTCAAAGAAGTGGGACTGTCCCCCCGCTGTGATCTGCAACTTTGCCGGGAACCGCATGGCATAAGTGGCATGAACACGTTGCAGCCTTTTCTTTACATCTGTAAATCTGGATCTGCATTTTTGTATATCCGCCGAGTAGTCAGGGTAAAAGGAAATATGGGTGCCATTAAATTGCACATTGCACCATTCACGGGCCTGGCGTAACACTATTTCCTTGTCTTTGTAGTTGAGCAGTCCGGCTGTCCCAGTGAAAGGGGCCTGGATGGGACTCTGTGTGCTCGCTCCACCAAGTATAGTGGTGTAAACACCTCCTTTCCAAAGACCTCTAGTAGCCATCTTTCCACCAATTCCGTGGGGTCCCTATCCTCCATCTTCTCGGGGAGCCCCACGATGCGTATGTTGTTCCTACGCAAAAGATTTTCAATGTCGTCTGACTTAAGTTTGTTCGCCCTGGCAATTCTGGTGGTAATTTGCGTAACTCTGAGGAGTGGGGCTAACTTATCCTCAACATCACTTATGCGGCCCTCCGCCGCTGTGGTGCGTTCCCTGTTTTTTTGCAGGTCATATCTAATGAAGCCCAGCTCTTCCTTGAGACCCTCGAAGTGTTCCTGGAGAGTGTGCACTCATGCTGTGCATCTATGTACTGCTTTTAGTATTGCAGCTAGGGTGAATTGCTCTCCCTCGCCCCCCTCTTCATCTGTGTCAGGGGATGGCTGATCAGTGTCCTGTGAGAGGCCCTGTGCAGACCATGCATCCTCGGGCTGTGGCTGAAAGATGGCCGGGGTGACTGACATATCCTCTCCCCCTCCCTGCTCCGCAGTGCCTACCAGTTTTTTTTGCGTAATACAGCATATCTTTAGGGGGATCCTTCACAGTGCCCTTAGGTGTTTTGGGGGTCTTACCCACATCCTTGGTTCTGTCTGTGCCTCGTGCTCGCTGGGAGAGGGGATCAGCAGCGCTATATTGGATGTCTGTCGAGCCGCTGGATTCTTGCTGTTTGCGGGTCATCATGTCTCCTTCTGTGCCCTGTTTTGACTCCGAGTGGGTTATTTCAAGTGGTTTTACCAGCTGGGAAGAGGATCAATGCAGGGTCTGAAGAGGGAGCTCAGTGAGACACGTCCGTTCAAATGCCGCTCCTGGCCACGCCCCCTTGTGCGTCATTCTTAGTGTGAGAAATATTAGTAAGCCCTGAGGCCAACCAAAAATTACAATATGCTAAAAAATGTGAATCTGCTACTTTAAGTGAATAAACCACCTCTGAAAAGCAAACCAATGAAAAGCAAGGCGCTAACACATATATGATAATTTCACATGAACAAAGGATAAAAAAAAAAAAAAACAATCCAAATATACTTGAGCGTCCAAAAGGTGAAAAAAAAATAATTATAAGAATTCTTAATAAATGTTGCACAATGCAAAAAAAATCCTAAATCTTGCTGAAGGAAGCTCCAGCCACCATGCTCCTGGTCTTAAAGGTTACATAGTTACATAGTAGTTGAGGTCGAAAAAAGGACACAAGTCCATCAAGTCCAACCTATGTGTGTGATTATATGTCAGTATTACATTGTATATCCCTGTATGTTGTGGTCGTTCAGGTGCTTATCTACTAGTTTCTTGAAACTAATGATGCCCCCGCTGAGACCACTGCCTGTGGAAGGGAATTCCACATCCTTGCCGCTCTTACAGTAAAGAACCCTCTACGTAGTTTAAGGTTAAGCCTCTTTTCTTCTAATTTTAATGAGTGGCCACAAGTCTTTTTAAACTCCCTTCTGTGAAAAAGTTTTATCCCTATTGTGGGGTCACCAGTATCATATTTATATATTGAAATCATATCCCCTCTCAAGCGTCTCTTCTCCAGAGAGTAAGTTCAGTGCTCGCAACCTTTTCTCATAATTAATATCCTCCAGACCCTTTATTAGCTTTGTTGCCCTTCTTTGTACTCGCTCCATTTCCAGTAAATCCTTCCTGAGGACTGGTGCCCACAACTGGACAGCATACTCTAGGTGCGGCCGGAACTGAGTCTTGTAGAGCGGGAGAATTATCGTTTTATCTCTGGAATGAATCCCCTTTTTAATGCATGCCAATATTCTGTTTGCTTTGTCAGCAGTAGCTTGGCATTTCATGCCATTGCTGAGCCTATCATCTACTAGGACCCCCAGGTCATTTTCCATCCTAGATTCCCCCAGAGTCCCCCCCCCCCCCCCCCCCCGTGTATAGATGGCATTCATATTTTTGCAACCCAAATGCATTATTTTAAATGTTTCTACATTAAACCTCATTTGCCATGTAGTTGCCCACCCCATTAATTTTTTCAAATCTTTTTGCAAGGTTTCCACATCCTGCAGAGAAGTTATTGCCCTGCTTAGCTTAGTATCATCCGCAAATACAGAGATTGAACTGTTTACCCCATCCTCCAGGTCGTTTAATTTGTTCATAAACAGGATTGGTCCCAGCACAGAACCCTGGGTGACCCCACTACCCACCCTGACCATTCAGAGTACTCCCCCTTTATCACCACCCTCTGAACTCGCCCTTGTAGCCAGTTTTCAATACAGGTGCCTCAGATACTCCTCATATAAGTGCTTCACCACAAAGTGTACAAAATGCACGCTTACCAACAGCATCTAGGATATGTGCCTTTGGTGTCATAGGGTACCACCCTTTTTGCACATTGTTTTCACAATTTTCCACCTTAAGAATGGTATATGGGAAACTACCAGCTGATCTCCTCAAAAATCAATAACCGAGACCCAGGGAAAGATAATAATCCAAGATAGTGCAATATCATTTTATTAAAAGTCAAAACAAGAATTAAAAATATAAAATTTGCCACTCACATTAAAAGGTGCTATAGTCAACACCAGCACAGCCAGCCTGTTTGATTACGTGGGAAATTGCGTCACCTATGGAGGACACACAGCCTCAATGCATTTTGCTTCTCAGCATTGTCAGAAAGCTCACTATCCGCCATTCAACCAAAGCCTAATATACCCCAATCATGGATTCTATTGGTCAAAACAACATCTCGATGTAACATTCCACCCCACACTGATTTGGTCTAATTGCATTACATGATTAAAAAAAAAAATAATCCTTTACAACGTTAAAAACAAGACAATTAAAAACGATCAAGGCATGCATATAGAGATATTAAAAATACACATATATAAATGGACACACAATTCCAAAAAGCATACAAGGTGCTTTGGGGTGAGGGGGGCCGCAGGGCGCCCCCCCTTCCCCAAAGCACCCACCCCCCCATGTTGAGGGCATGCGGCCTGGTACGGCTCAGGAGGGGAGCGCTCGCTCGTCCCCACCCCTTTCCTGACCAGTTGGGCTGTGTGCTCGGAAAAGGGTCTGGTATGGATTTTGAGGGGACCCCCTTACAGTTTTTTTGGCGTAGGGGGGTTCCCCTTAAAATCCCTACCAGACCTAAGGGCCTGGTATGCCCCTGAAGGCATGCATGTCTTATTAGAGAGGCGACATTGACGCTTGATTCTCGCACTCGCTGCTATAGGAAAATGTGACATTTTCCTATTGCAGCCAGCGCAAGAACCAGATTCGATAAGCCTGTCACCGAGAACCAGCGCGACGGGATCGCGCTGGAAACACAATATCGGTGGCACCTACCCCTCTACTTGTTTCACCAGTAGAGGGGGTGCATTAGCCATTATGTAGGTTCTTATTATACACACACACACACACACACTAATATATATATTTTTGTTTTTTTTTTGTTTACAAAAGTTTTATTTGGAAGTACAGATGTATACAAACAATTCCAATCTGAATGTAATAAATGAACAAATGAATAAAGACAGTGATTTTAAATTATAATGACAATACAATATACAGCATATGAGTAATTCCATGTGACATCTAGAAAGAAAGTTTTATGTTTTGTACTCATTGTGGGATGTTTTCATAGCTTAAAATGCGGAGTTAAGGGTCAGGTAGGTTCCAGTATGACCATTTTTGGTTATAGATATTCATTGAGTCATGTAATGTGTGGTATATTCTTTCAGATAGTCTTACATTCTCCATTCTGGAGAGCACTGGAGACCATGGAAGATTGTCTGACTTTCAGTTAAAGGCAATCATCCATTGGATAGAGCTACATAGAGAGTGAAAGATTCTCATACATGGGGAGGGGATATCTGGTATGTTTGCATATAAAAGACAATTTTGGGGTGTAGGAACAATTTTTTGTTTAGAAGAGTTTTCTATTCTGTCTATTGCTTTGGTCCAGATATTCTCTAAATGTTGGCAGCTCCAGAATATGTGGAGGACGGTACCTGGTGATTGACATCCCCTAAAACAATTCGGTGAAATTCAGGGGAAAAATGTGTTGAGTTTGGCAGGGGTCAGGTACCATTGTGAGAAGATTTTGGTGGGGGTTTCCCTAAAGGCTATAGCTTTGTTGCTTTTACGTAGATTGTTCGTCATTTCTAGCCAGACTTCCGGGGAGAAAGTGCAGGCAAGATCTGATTCCCAGTGGAGCATAGGTCCAGATTTGTCTGGTATGTCTAGACCATTTAGATAGTTATATATTTTAGATATAGAAAGAGGCCTCTTTCCTCTGCAAGGGAGATACATTTTCTCAAATACTGTAGCGTGGGGATAGGGGGGTGGAGGGAAATAGTCTGAGAAATACTTTTGGATGTGAAGGTAGTTTTGTGACTCTGAAGAAGGGATATCCCATCTTGCGCAGAGTAATATAAATGGGGTAAAATCCCCGTCAGTCAGTAGAGAGTTTAGAGATGTTAGACCTCTAGAGGTCCAATGTGAGAACTGTGCTACGTTATTATGAGCTATCAAGAATCTAGGATCCCCTAAGAATGAGGTGAGGATGGAAAAGTCCGGGGATAGTCTGAATGGGTTTCTTATCTTGAGCCATAGTTGGTAGAGGTGGGCTATCAAGGTATTGGATTTTATGAGTTTATTGTATATATTGATTTTGCTCCATAGAATACTGTGAAGGTCCAGTGGAGCAATAGAGAGAGTTTCAAATTTTTTCCAGGGGATGTTCAGCGTGGGAGAGAACCATTGGGAAATATGCATTAATCTAGCTGAGAGAAAATATAGCCAGATGTTGGGGAGGCCAAGTCCCCCTAGTGTTTGAGATCTGTGCATATGGGTGTAGCTACATCTAGGTTTTTTCCCTGCCCATATAAATTTGTTTATTTCTCTCTGAAGAGAAGTAAGTTTGGATTTAGAAATGTTTACTGGGAGTGCTCGAAAGTAATATAAGAGTTTGGGAAGGAGGGTCATTTTAAAAGCACATATCCTACCAAGGAATGAAATGTGGAAGTTGGACCATGAACTAAGGAGAGTGGAGATATGGGAGAAAAGTGGAATGTAGTTAGTTTTGTAAAGTGTTTTGTATGAGGGTGTTATCCAGATTCCTAAATATTTAAGTGAGTTAGGGCTCCATATAAATGGGAAATTTCCTTTAAGTTGGTCTTGTTCTTGTTGGAGATAATTGATCGGTAAGGCAGAACATTTATTTAAGTTAATTTTTAGACCAGAGATATCATGGAATATATTAAGTTCCTTAAGGAGTGAGGGGATGGATATCAAGGGATCTGTGAGTAAAATGAGGGCATCATCTGCATATAAACTGATTTTAAATTCTTCATCAGATTTAGTATAACCTTGAATGTTTGTGTTATTTCTAATTCTATGTGCCAAGGGTTCAATTGCTAGGGCAAATAATAGGGGGGATAAAGGGCAGCCCTGTCTTGTTCCTCTGCTAAGGGGGAAGAATTCTGAGTTGTGGCCTGGGATTCTAATTCTAGTCTGTGGTGAGTGATATAGTGCATTAAATCCATGTAGAAAATTACCAGAGATGCCATATTTTGGCAGAAGCTGGTTGAGGTAGTTCCAGCCAACACTATCAAAGGCCTTATGAATGTCTAGACTCAGAAGGCATAGTTTTCGAGAATGTAAACTGGCATCTTGTATTATATTGGTCACCAATCTAATATTGTCCACTATTTGACGGCCTGGAATGAAGCCAGATTGATCTATGTGAATTAAATCAGTGATCACTGAGGCCAATCTGTCCGCAAGCAGTCTACCAAAGATTTTAAGGTCATTATTTAGTACTGAAATTGGGTGGAAATTTTGTGGGAGTGAGTGGTCTTTACCTGGTTTGGGTATTAAAGATAGGTTAGCTAGTAACATCTCGTCTGGGAAATGATTACCTTTGAGGATATTATTAAAAAGTTTTGTCAAGTGTGGAACAAGAAGAGGGGCATACTTTTTGTAATAAGTTGAAGAGAAACCATCTGGTCCTGGGGCTGTGGTGGATTTAAGGGATTTGATGATTGTAAAAATTTCCGCATCTGTGCAGGGGATATTAAGGGATTTAGATTGATTTGGATCAAGGGATGGTAGTATTGTTTCTTTCAACCAGTCTATAGAGGATAGTTTTGGCAGGGATTGGGGACTTGAAAGTAGGTCCTTATAGAAGTCTGAGAATATATTCAGAACCTCTACAGGGTGTGTGACGAGGTTACCTGCTTGATTTCTAATTTTATAGGTATGAGGGGTTTTATGATCTTGATTTAATTTTTTTGGATTAGGGTAGTTATCTCTTGGGAGGGGTTATGCTGTAGTTTGTTGTGGAGGGCATTTAGTTCTTTTGTCAACCTGTTTATGTCAACTAGTCTTTTTGTTCCTTTTGGTAGCTAGACTAATAAAGTGACCTCTGATGACTGCTTTGTGAGCGACCCACAATGTTGTTGGGGGAGTGTCTTCATTTACATTTTCCTTAAAGTAATTTTCAATATGTGTAGAGATTGCTTGGAAGATAGTGGGGTCAGATAGTAATGAGTCATTTAGTCTCCAGTTGAAGGGGGAAGAGGTGAGACCTATATGTGAGGTCTCAAATGCAGTGATTTCATGATCTGACCAGGGGCAGGGGTATATATTCGCTTTTGTAGAGTTTGCAACCAGAATGGGGGTACAAAAAATGTAATCCAGTCTGGTGTAGACATCATGTGGATGTGAATAGTGTGTGTAGGCTTTTATGCCCACATTGTGTGCCCTCCAGGTGTCTATTAGCTGGAGTTTGTTGAGGTAGCGGTTCAGACTTTTAGGGAAGGCTTTGGCAGATGGAACAACTTTACTTCTGTCTAGTGCAGGGTGTGCAGTTAGGTTAAAGTCTCCACCAAGGATTATATGTGGGGAGTTATATTTATCTAGGGTTTCAAAGAATTTAGTGATTGAGCGTCATTTGGAGCATATACAGAGGCTATAGTAACTTCCCGCTTGTTAATTATACATTTAATAAGCATGAAGCGGCTTTCAGAGTCTCTGTAGATGTTCTGGACATCTAGTACAATGGAGTTACGAACAAAGGTCGCAACTCCACGGGATTTGTTGTCAAAGGTAGTGAAACAGGATTGGTTATATGTTCTATTAAAGTATTTAGGGTGGTTGGAAGAGGAAAAATGTGTCTCCTGCATCAGCACTATATCCGCACGAATTCTTTTGTAGAATTGAAAAGCTGTTTTTTCTTTTGTGGGGGGGTTGAAACCTTGCACATTGTGCGAGATTATCTTAAGACCCATTTGGTATCTAGCCCCCTCAAGGGGGAAATTCTATCTGACTGACCTGGTTTGTGATGATGCCTGGTGTTTTTTCCCCGTCCAACCATTTGAATAAGATAGTTTGCGTCACATGTAACGGTGAGAAAGAAAGTGCATCATATAAGTTAGACATTGTATATTGAGTTTCAATACTAAAATCACTTATATCAGTGAATATTTGTTTTTGGTAGTTTTTGCTTCCATATTTTTTCAAAAATATAACTTGGGCCAAAAAGGCAACTTTGGTGTGCATTAAAAGTGCATAACAATTGGTCATAGGGACAGAAAAAAGACTGTAAAAAAAAAAAAGTTTGTACATCTATAGGACTCCTGAGTCCTATTCCTATATATATGGCCAGATGTAGAGCCCAAACAGTGTCTGGGGATGCGGTCGGCCACATACACAGGATGGGGGTCAATCTAGCGACGGCGGATTAGGCAGGTAAAAAAGTATAACAGAATTTTAAGTAGTATAATTGTGCGCGGTATTCCTGGGAGTGGGAATGTAAACTTCATACTATATAATTATACTGATGGAATATTGTTGATATATTTGGGGGGACAGACAGTCCCTTCTTATTGAGAAAATTATGATATCAACATCCTAAAGGAGGCAAAAAGGTAAACAGCAATAATCTATCAGAGACATTTTGTAACTGTACCAGTGGTCCCCTAAGTAAGGTGCTTTGATCCCAGTCCCACAGTCCATCTGTGCAGAGTGGACTGCCGGAAGGGGGTCAATATCCCAAAGGGATAAAGTAATAGTGCAAAAGTAGGTGTGTAGTGCATTATGCTACTAGATACCTGATACCAATATTGGTCATTATTATTTTGAACAGTTAATACGTTAGTAATATTTCTATGATTTGGTATTAGGCTTAAAAAAAATTAAAAGTAAGCTCTATTTAACCAAACCCCCCCCCCCCCCAAAAAAAGGGGGGTTTTTGAGTACTGAGAGGGGGTCTCTCTTTTCCCTCTCCTTCCCGCTTCTGTTTAAACTCCACATGGAAGTCTTTTGCAGAAGTGTCTCTGGTCTTCTTCTTTTGTCTTCCTCTTTCTTTATGTCATAATTCTACCTTCCACTTCTTGACGTTTCAACAGGCCAAAACATGGCATATAAAACTAAAGTATGTGTGTTGGAGTGGTAAGGCATTTCTCCTGGGCAGCAGGAGTAAGAGAGGAGATATTGGGTTGTTGGGTAATCAAGGAACAAGATCTTGGAAAGCTTGTCTTAGGCGCCTCTGGTTACTGTTGTTGCGGCGGGTAGAGGGTGTGGACCAGATTGGAGAAGGTCTGGGGGTGGCTGGAGGACGGATAGGGGGTTCAGGGTCTAACATACCTAGTTTGACCAGCAGTTCTTTTCCTTCAATCACATTATATACTGTGTATGTTGAGCCATTGTGAGGGACTGTGAGCTTGAAGGGGAATCCCCATCGATATCTGATTCTTGCACTCTGAAGGATTTTGGTTACTTCTTTCATCCTGCGTCTCCTGTCCAGGGTGGCTGGGGAGATGTCTGGGAAGATCTGTAATCTTTTGCCTTCATATTCAATACTGTGCGTGTTTCTTGAGGCCCTCATAATTTCTTCTTTAACCAGGAAATCTCTCATGCACATAATGATGTCCCTGGGGGGTTTATCTGGTGTAGGTTTGGGGTGAAGAGCCCTGTGAATTCTATCACACATAAAAGCAGACAGGGGTTTGTCAGGGAGGAGGTCATGAAAATTTTTACTAATGGCTGGCATTAATTCTGTGACCGTCTCTGGGACCCCGCGCACCCTGATATTATGGCGGCGATTTCTATTGTCGAGATCTTCGACTTGGGCCTGCATAAAAGCAAAGCTGTCTGCTAGATTTTCATAATCTTTCCTCAGGTCATTATGAGCCAGTGAAAGTTCGTTTTTTGTTTCCAATACATCCGTGCGCCCTCCAATGTTAGCGATTTCTTGTGATAGGGCTATGGTGGATTTGTGTACTTCATGCTCTATCTTCTCCACCAGCTTCTCAAATATATTGGTCAAGCTAGCATCTAGGTCCGCTTTAGATAAGGGAGACATGTACTCACTGCGGTCCTGAGGAGAGTTAAAGTTCAGTATTGGTTTCCCGGCCTCCGTGTGGGG
Source organism: Lithobates sylvaticus (assembly GCA_028564925.1). Classification (NCBI taxonomy): domain Eukaryota; kingdom Metazoa; phylum Chordata; class Amphibia; order Anura; family Ranidae; genus Lithobates; species Lithobates sylvaticus. The sequence goes on from CM053036.1 coordinate 184,029,107, forward strand.
CCCGAGGCCAGCGCCATTTTGAGACATCCTGCGTTGCCTGTCTCTGCTGTTTAGAAGAAAGTTTAACATAGATAAGGTGAATCAGTAGCGCTAATATAAACAATGAAAAATATAATATAAAATGCTGAGTAAATACTATGCAAATAAATACTGTGCAAATATATAAACAGTGCTATATAAATATCAAAGTACAAAAATAGTAGTGTATAATTGACTCAACGTATAACTTAATAGCAGCGGTGTGTCTATTTCTCTTAGTGACAAGTGAAAAAGTTCATAAATATATAAAGTCCAGATTGTGAATAAATAAATAGGTAAGTGATTTTCCAAGTGTCTTCAGTCACAGTTTCAAAGTGGAGTCTTCTGACTGACTTGAATCTACCACCACACCACGTGATCACACTCCCTCTGAAAGGCCCACTCACCAGCTCACTAGGCCTCACACTCTCGTGTTTGGCAGATGCGTTTTTTACCCACTCCAGGGGTTAATGAAGGATGGCTTGTTTGATCCGTTTAACTCTCAATGCGATTCCATATGTAAAACAATGAGTAAAACACTCCACATAGTGTAAAAACGTATGATAAAATTTATTCACGTAAAAACACTCCAATGGTCAAACTCACATTTCAAAGGTTAAAATCAAGCCTCAAATCCAAAACCACGGCAAGCCAAACAACGCTGATGTATAAAAATATAAAGTATATATATATACTGCGGTCTCGGCGGACCAAGAGGAAGACCCTGGTGGTGGTATAGTTATAGTCCACAGTGGCGTAATATATAAATAAATAAATACAATCTTTACTTTTTGCTCTGTAGCCTCATTCCCGACATGTTTCGTCGCTTGGACTTATTCATGGGTATGGCTACACAGCCCATCTCAAACTAATTTATAGTGATAGGGGAGCTAGTCACATGGGTGGTGACCCAATCATGTGACAAATCATGTGACATGTTGTGTGCAATCAGATGTAGGCTGATACACATGACCGTATACATTCCCCTATCCCGGCTTGCGAGAAAGATCATTGGTGGTGTGACTGGCAATAGTGTCATAATATGAAAATAATAATAATACTGACAACTTCATGCTATATTTGTACGGGTAGTTTTTTCCTAAAATCCATCTCAAATGCCTACTCTAATATGCACACTGGTGTTCCTTGATGTGCAGAGAGTGTATGTGTAGATATTAGGGATGATTGTCACTATATTACCTTAAAGATGTCAGGGTGGATGTTTACTGGGAGTCCTGGCTTCACAACGGTATAGTGCTATGGAGACTCGCTATTATGCTGTATATGTGTTCCATTTCGATCGCTGCCTATATATATCTTAAAATATTAAAACTATTCTCATTAAAAGCTGCATGCATGCACATGCGTTTTTCAATGAAAAAATGGGTGAGTGATATTTATTATGGAAAATTGTCCGTGTTCAGCACATTGTGTCGCTGTGCATCCATTGGCTCTGTATTGGCTGATTTATTGTGTGCGCGCGCCTGTCATCACAAACAGTGCGCGCGCATCACACAACAGCTGTGGATGAGTATCTCTTCTTATGGCTGTGAGGGCCGCTGCATCTGCGCTTGCGCAGTAGTTATAGCTCAGTGAGGGATGGACATTAGTGTACTGTATGTGCGCGCGCGTAATGTCCTGGTCACTGCGCGCGCACTGGGCTTCTCCAGCCGTGGATATTCATCCATCAGCTGAGAATGCAGACCGCCGCACGCGTGCGCACTGGCTCCGTGCGCGTTGTATCAGGAGGTGCGCGCGCATCCAACAGCACACTACCCAGGCGAGCTTTCACCCTATGATGAGATGCGGCCCGCACCTGCGCAATAGGGTTAGAGCGGCGGTTCAGCGGCGCGCTCTAGGTGTCCCCTCAGCCTATATAGAAGTACCGGAAATGGGTCCCTGCGGTTGAGATGGGATGACACATTACATGGAAGGCACATCTTTGGCAAAGCTGTAACATTAGTGCATATTAAAAAAGGTGTGTGATCTTGACTCCATGACTACACAAAAATATAAATGTATTAAACCATCGCAATTTGAGCACTAATTCCCTAAGTTTAGAGGTGCAGAGAGCTGTATCATGAGTGAATGACAGGCACTGCATCCAACGGGAATTGGTGAGAAAATTGCACAAAAGAATCTGAGAAATTTGATATTTGATCACACTATTAAAATAAAATAAGTAGTGTTGAGCATATTATAAGAATATTTAAAATATCTTTAAAAACAAACCTATATATATGTGTATAAATATACATGTAAGAATAATGAAAATATTAAAATATTAAAACTATTCTCATTAAAAGCTGCATGCATGCACATGCGTTTTTAAAAAGCTTCAAGTAAACCCGACTGAACCGTATAGGAACCAGTTGGACCTACTGATTGAATGGGGATACCATACCAAGGCACTAAACCTTAAGGAGAAACGATACTTGGTCCCCAGTGCGTGCAGAATACCAATTATCTATACGCTTCCGAAAGTCCACAAAAATGCCGAAATCCCCCCGCCCGACCCATCGTTAATGGTATTGGGTCGGTCACTGCGAGACTCGGCGAATACTTAGACAAGTTTTTACAAGCCAGCGTCACTAACACAAGAGCATACTTGAAAGATACATCGGATTTGTTGATGCTACTTGATTCGATCCAAATTAGCACCACAAATCACACCTTTTTAGTTACAGCCGATGTTTGTTCTTTATATACCATAATCCAACATGAAGACGCGGCCTTGTCATTGATGACCTCCTACTGATCTGGGAGGGCTCCAGGGAATCGGTTATAGAGTTCCTCGAGGTACTGAATGTGAATAATAACAACATCAAACTTGAGTATCAAGTAAGTGATACATCCATTAACTTTTTAGATGTAACCATAGAGAAGGAAGGGCTAAATTATGCACTAAAGCATATTTTAAACCGACCGATCGGAACAGCTATTTGCCTATCCATAGCGGACACCACCCAGCCTGGATTAAAAACATCCCCAAGGGACAAATGTTGAGGATTCGACGGAACTGCACCAAAACGGAAGACTACTATGAGCAATCACTGATTTTAAAGAATAAGTTCACCCAAAAGGGCTATACTGAAAAATCTTTAGATAAAATCATTGATGATGTCGCTCTAATTCCAAGAGAGATGTGCTTGAGGAAGAAAGACAAACAAGAAAAGGAACAACAACAAGTGAATTTTATTTCAGATTTCCATTGTCAGTACAAAGAAGTACAAAACATTTATGAGAGACACTGGCACATTTTATGTAGGGACAGACATTTGGGAGCCATTTTAAATCATCGACCAAGATTCATCTATAGAAGAGCTCCAAACTTTGGAGATAGAATAGTCAAAAAACTTATAGATCCACCAAACCGCCAGGTCCTGAGGATAAATTTAAAAGGATTTTACGCTTGCAGGAAATGCATTTGCTGCAGGACTACGAGTGTCAATAATAGGGGTAAAACAGAAATCACAAACAGAGATGGTGAGGTTTTCCAAATAGAAGAATTTATCACCTGCAACACAACTCATGTTGTGTATCTTATGTGGTGCCCATGCGGGTTACTCTACGTAGGCAGAACAAAAAGACTACTGAGAATCCGGATTTCGGAGCACTTGGCCAATATAAGGAAAGGTTTCCAGTATCATAGCGTTTCATTACACTTTAAAGAAAAACATGATCGGGATCCAACACTTCTACAGTTCTGCGGAATAGACACCATTCACCCCTCTTGGAGAGGTTCAAACAGG